>WEIT01013383.1:62451-146100 GCA_013389985.1 Dryoscopus gambensis
GAATTGTACTATGAAGAGCAAGTGTCAACAGGCAGCTACCTACAGCCAAGACCCACCTACTACATGTTCTCCTTGTCATTGTTTTCAAAAAGTGTATTTTTCTTTTGAAAAGTCTTCTCAGGCACATTCACACTGCTCAGCTGCACTTTCTCATGTCCTTCAGTCCATGATGAAAACCGCAGCAGACTCTTCTACCAACCACCCTCCTGCTGGCCTTTTCACCTTCTGTGCTGAGCACAGATAGGATCCAAGGCATAAGAGGCCTTTTCAAAGCCAGGCTTTATGCTTGTTTCCACTTGCACAGTTCTCAAGAAGATTTTGGAATAGTTTTGGATTATTTTAAAACACGTGATTTCAGATGATCACAGGCAATTTTTGGGCAACAGGACACCCTTTTAGATGCAGCCTTGTCTGTTATGTTGACCCTTCAACCCAGCTAATGTGACCTTAAGCTTCCCTTGGTGCGACAGTATTAGGCAACACCGTCCTGTTCCCAAGCCACTCCAAGGGCAAAGGCTATGCTATCTCTTCATGAAAAGCTTGTACTTTCTAACCCAGCTACCTTAACTTCTAAACTAAGAGAATCCTTGCACTCCCTACAGCTTCAATCTTGCGCATTCATTGAGTCCCTGTCCTAGGAAGATACATGAAACTGTCTAGGTCTATTTCTTAGGGGTTAAAAACTGGGTTTTGGTCACCTTAGTTTGCCTCTGTGCCAAAACTGCTCAGAGGCAGGCACCTCTCTGCTTAACTCTACAGAAGGCTCAAAGACGGTGAAGAACTCTCCACTGGTTAAGAGATACACTCATAGCTTAATCTCATCTTATTTTTCTCTTCATTTTCTCCTACTGAACAGATTGTTCCATGTGGACAGAGATTACTCAAGGAAACCCTACAAGTGTTATCCTGAATCCACACAAAAACCAATCCAGTTGGGAAGTATGAAACCAATATAAAGAAATGTTGATAAAAGAGCACTGTTACAGCCAAAGGTAAAAACCAAAACAGCAGATAGTAATACTGATGCCAGATAGACATTTTTCCTTCTTTAATATATTGACAGGTTTCTGGCAGTTTTTCTCCCATATAAAAAGCACCAAGTCTCCTTGTTTTTACTGCACTTTTTTGCTGACTAATACAATGCAATCTCTACCATGCAGCAGTCCTATCTACTGGGTCAGAATAATGATCTTTTGTGCAGTTTTCGTATAAACAATTATGGAAGAATTTCATTCTTCACCATTGCCAAGCAGATAGAGGCGGTGACCTCCTGAACACAAACATGATTGATCAGAACGAGACATTGATTTTTGTTATTTTCATGGGCTGCAATACAGCATGTGAAAGTAAGTTTGCACATCAGACTGTGGCAATCTGTGTGCACAATTTTAACCAGGCGAGCTCTAGCTCAAATCAAAAAAGGTCTCACAAAGAGCAGAGACCCCATGGCTTGTCACTTCATTTCAAATGGCCTGTGGCCACACACTAGTTCTTCCTCCTGCTTTGTTATTGCACAATGCTCAAATGAGTCTTTCAAAACTGTCTGAAGGTCTAATTTACCCTCCAGCAAGGAAAAGAAAAAAAATGGTCTTCTTCCTTCCTATAGATTCATACTGGAGAGATGAAGGGGCTTTTCAGAGAAAATGCACACAAAGGAAAACAAAAATGCTGGTAAAACGATGAACCAAAGAGCAGTCTCTCTAGAACACTGGAGAAATATTTTTATGTAAAGCTTCACAGATCTGTTTAATTCTACCTGCAAGTATTTTACATACTGATATCCAGATTTCCGTAACTTCTGTGGCTCTTTAATGTTTGAAGACCTCTTCTATAGAAAGGGCTTTTTTTAGGAGGAAGGCAGGAAGAGCAGGAATTACTCTTTAACAGAGCATGAAAAGAGAAATCAAAAGCCAGCATAACTGAAATCTAAGTCTATGCCAGGTAGTTAGTTGGATGGCACTGAACTGCTGCCAAATAGCTGTCATTTGAGAAATCAGGACTAAGATAGCAAATGGAAATAACTGTCAAAAATCTGCTAATTTGAACTTTTTGATTCCAGTTGCTTGTAAAAGGAGAGACTGACAAACATCAAAGGGAAAAAGCTGAAACTGCTTGTGAGAAAGGGACCACCGCTTTTCAAATAAAAAGAACAGCCTGGCTATGAATCAATAGTCCATTTACACAGATAAACAATAGCTATAAAAATAAGTTAATTCATTCCCAACTTAAATGGGTTGTTTGTAGCCTTTCTAGTATTAAACTGCTGGAATATGTGTATAAGACAGTTGGACAGTGCAGCACAAACAGTAAATTTTGTGCAGCTCACTTTACAGTCAAAGCCTAACTTATGTAAAGAAAACGTATGCTGGTGTCAGGTAAGTGCCCCGAGTTTTGGAGCCCAAACTCCTGCCCTCCTTTCAATGACTTTGCTGGACTGAAAACAATAGACCTTGCAGAAAGGAGCCAAAGCTTACCTCCAAGTGAGGCAATGGCACATGCAGAAGCATTCAGCACCATTTGCAACAGCTCTGACTGAACAGCACTAAGCTGCCATTGGCATTTGCGCAAATGACTGATAACTTTTCTTACAATTTTGCCTGTTGGTCTGCTTTTTGTTCTTGGTTCACAGAGTTAGCAGTGACATGCAATATAGGTGTGGAGAAAACAACATGAATGCTAGCCTTCAAATCTGGGAAGACATTAGCAATATCTACCATCACCAATGACAAAATCTGCACATGATGATAGATTTTTACTCCGCAGTTTTTGATAGGAAGTTACTATTCCATATAGCTTAGAGCTTTTGTATTACAAATAGAAAACTCATGGAAGTCAACAGGAATTGACCCTGTTGCCAGCGCCTCTATTATTTATTCCCCAACCAACCAACCAACCGAGAAAAAAAATACAGTACAGAGCAGAACAGAAAGAGAAAGCTTTCATGTTTTAATAAAACTTTGACCTCTTCGCCCTTTCTGTCTCACTAAAGCAGCCCACGGATGCTAGCAGGTAAGATCCTCACTGCAGTGTGTACACCCAGCACGTTACCAAGAACACCTAATGTGCTACAAACTGTAATATAAATTTATGTGTTTGCATATGGGTTGCGCACATGTAGCCACTGCACACGCTGGAAAGTGTTTGTGTAGCTGTGGCATACCTGGTAGTGCACTCAGCGACACACACCTTTCTGAGAAGCTCCCCTTTTAGTGATACCACATTGATCACAACACCTCAAGCTGAAACACTTCCTAAGATCAGAAAACATGCACCTTTAAAACCCCAGTATTTTCAATTGTGAGGACAAAGTTCAGACAAACACTCTTTATTGTTGTTGTTATTATAACTATTAGCAGTTCCACAAGTCATGCAATATGGAGGAAGTCAGAAGCAAGGTTGGTTAACCAACTGACAGCATTTGTTTACTTCTCATGTCATTACAGATATGTTTTTCCACTAACACATATTAAAAAAAAAAATAAATAAAAAACAATGATAATTTGCCTTTGGTAGACAATTGTTGATCTATATAACTGACCAGCCTTTAGAAATAACAATCACCAGAAATAAATTTCACTAGATTTCCAATTAAAAGCCTGCTGTGTTTTTATAGATCTTTGTCTGCTGCTCTCTAGTAACAGATGCGAAATGGAAGCTGTAATTAATGCTTGGAGACAGGAACTCACTTTGAACCACATTTTGAAAACATTATCTGATGTGTGCAAGCATAACATTCTAATTATGGAGGTAAGTAGCTATGTATAGACATTTGTCATGCATTCTTAGCAACAGTGTTCTCTGCTCTCCACACTTCCATGGAAAGAGCTGGTGGCAAGAATTTTCCCCATCTTCCCAGTCACACAGGAAGGTGTGAAAACCACTGTGATTCATCAGCACACTTTTCTGATTTCTTTACAGTAAAAGTGGAGCAACTAAATAAACAGCAGTTTCCTCAGTGACCACAGAGCAGATCCTGCAAACCTGGGACTGCTCTACAGCACTGGATGCCTCTGGAGAGGAATCGTGCAACCACAGCTGGATTGCAGACAAGACCAGGATAAATGCAGTTCTAGGGGCTAGTGTAATAACTAAGGCTTTGTTTAAATGGACATGTACTATATTTATATACATGTTTTATGGTGCTAATTAATGACACAGTTTCTGTGTACCATTGTCTGGGGTTTTTTAAGTCCATGGCCCACATTTATTTATAACAAGGCACAAGACAGGCCAAAGACCAAGGCTGTTGAGCTGTCCAGGACATTGCAGGGGTCCATGATATACATTCTTTTTAGGTTCAGTTTCTGCACGGTGTTCAACTTTTTCCATTTAAGAAACCAGTCATGTGGTTTTGTCTTTATTAGTGAACACTTTGGGACTATGGTTTAGTGGTATTTATGGTGGTATTCAGTCAAAGGTTGGCCTTGAAGACATTGGAGGTCCTTCCCAACATCAGCCATTCTATGATTCCATTAGCTTCTACTGATCTTCCTTTGTTTCTCTGCCTTCACCTATGACTTGTGTCAGTGTTAGAGGACATCTGACCAGGAGTACTATCAAAGTGTATGAATTATGTCTGTCTGAATTTAATCAACCATGACTTTATTTTGCCCCGCTATTTTCTCACTGTAACCTGCAGCAACATGCACTTCCTGCTGACCATCGTAACATGGTACAGAGCAACTGCACTGGATCCAAAAGGAGTTTTACTGTGCTTGGAAAAAGCCAAATAGGCAAAAACCTAGAAAAACAAGTCACAGAGAGCAACTGACCTAGATACTAAAGTGTCTGCGTCTGCAAACAGAATTTGAAAAAACCCCTGTGGTGATTATTGATTAATACTGCACAAACATCAACTAGTTGCCTCTGGGAGCCCTCATGACTTCGAGGGAGATAAATTATCTAATTGCTGCAAGCTTAACAAACTGCAACCGAACATGCTGCTTAAGTAAATAAACACTAATAGATTCAAAAATCAATGCATAAATAGCTGAAAATACCTTTTAAGAATGGATAGAACTGTATAGAACTTCATTCTGTACAATGAAGTGGCTAGGATCTCTGCAACAACCTTGTCAGGGGAGAGACAACTTGTCCAGTTTAACACCTTTTTTAAAAATTGGATAAACGGTGCTTTTTCATCCAAGTTATTCTATGTTTGTTGCTTCAGCTGAAGGGATGCCAGCCATGAAAACTGAGCTCCTAATTACCACCATCCTCCCTCTGATGCGGATGTGGCTGGTACAGCAGTGTATGTCGACGTGGCTGGTACAGAACTTTTCATACATATGCACACAAGCATAACAGATGGTTATAATTATCGGTAGGCAAGCAGCAGTCCTAATTTGAGAGTGAGCAAAAATAGGTTGTGTTGTCCCTCACCCTTCCTGGCCACCACACCCAACCGTTGGACAAGCTGGAGGTCACTCTCCGCCCCATCAGGGGAGGGTGGCCGAGGGACCTCCGCTCTGCAGCCCAAGCAGAATGCCGCTCTGGGCATGGTGCACATCTTCCACCTAAACAAGACAGGCGCATGTCAAATCATCACGTCAAAGGGGAATGTGCCTACCTAGCATTTCTTAACTTAATTCAAAAGGAAAAAACTGATCAAAACTGCTTTGAAACTTGTTTATTGCTTGAGCTCACACAAATGAGGGTGGATATGACGCTGAAAGCCTCTGCACTGACCTGCACAATATATACTGCAGTTATTTCCAACCTGCCTCTCACCTCAGCAAAAGCTGCTCTCTCATCCTCTGCTCTGCTCTCTGAGATTTGCTCACCTGCATCAGTAACCAACCTCTGTCCAGAGATAAGAAAACTGCAGCTCATCCCAGAGCCAGCCCAAACACCATAATTTGTGCAACTCACAGCACAATCCATGCTGTGTGGTTTATGGTGTTCTCTCCAAGGCTAAGCCAGCTGGCTCTGCAGTGTGTACTTAGCTAAAAGTAAACCAGAATCAACAGCTTGGGAACAATTCGCCTTTGAACATCAACATGAGTGGCTGCCGCAGCACTTGCCCTCTCCACACCACATGCCCTGTGATGGCCTTGCTTCAGGGGTGACCAAATCCTCTAACTGCCTTCACAAAAGGCTCTGTTTTCAAAGGCGGGCACCTTCCATTTTTAGCACTAGTGTTCATCTTTCCATATTTTGCCACATACCAGTCTAGAGTGCAAGCTAACCTGAGCATTCAAAGATGAGCATTGCTGATGTCCACAGCTGGATCATCCACTGTTGTTCCCAACAGAAACAAAATGGGAGATGAAGTAACAATGAAAGCTGGTGCACCATATGATCACTGCCATCCTAAGTTTTGTCCTTTCCTGGACAACAAAAATTGTGGTAGCCCGGGACCAAACTTTCAGATAAATGCAGTATTAATGACAAAGCCTGACAAAAATACCAGACGGTAGTCTGCCTAGAAGAATCAAGAAAGGAATTGTATATCCTATGCTTCTCACAGGCCAAAAAGGGAAAGCACACATGCTTTTATGGGAATTCAGACAAAAAGTACCACAAGCAGATGTCAACAGACTTAACACTGATACAAAAAGATGGTTGCACATAGACAAGAACAACGTTTTGTCATTCACCTTCTTGCAAACCACACAGATTCAGTTGAGAGCCTCAACTCATTATGTTCAGAGCCAGGCATCATTCACACTACAAACATAATCTGTAATCTAAATCAATATTCTTACCTCCCCAAGAGATATCAAGAAATATAGAAAATCCTCTGCTGACTCTTTCTAGCTGCAGCTGTTGGCAGCAGCAAATAAAGTCACTGACATGTTTGACAAAACTTGGCATCCATAGCAAATAACTTTATAGTATGAATTAGGAAGCAGTGAAAAGTTTAGGAACATGGGTATGAGTATGTGGGACAAAAATGTTATTAAGTAACGGAAGATTAAACTGAGCTCAAACATCTGCATGTATTTATTTAAATGCTCATTGCTGGAGAAACAGATCTTCAAATACAGAAAAAAGCACAAGTTAACAGTGGAAGATCTGCATAAATAATTGTCTTTCTGAGAAAGTAACTTAAAGTTTAAATTTCCCTTTAATTGTTTCTTCTGTTCAACTTCTTTTGACATTATATATACTTTACACCACAATTAAGCACATTGCACTTAATATAATTTTTATGTGTGTGTGAACAAGTAAGCCCCAAAACTTAAATACCAACTAAGCGTTATCTTTATTAAAGTAAAAAGGTGCTTCCTGGTCTCAATGCCACTGACAAAAAGCTACCGTGCTCAAGAACCACACTAATATATTTGTAATACTACAAGCATAGAACTCAAAGAATGACAGCATAAACCTTCTGATATCTCTTCCCCCTACTCAGGATGTGGACAAGGAGGTGCACAGAACTGAGGTAAAAAGGGATCTGTAAGCTAAAAGCCAGAACACAGCAATTATATGGTGGTTTGCAGTCGGGGATGGCAAGAAGCCTTTCAATGGGATGATCAGCCCCTAAGCCCACAGTGGAGAGTGGCACATGCCTTCCCAACTTATCCCTAATGCACCATGGACAGGTACACCAAGGTGACGAGCCAGATACAAGAGACAGTGTGTGAACTACAATAATGAAGTAATTCCTGGTCAAGGGAGAAGGCAAATGTATAATCTGGAAAATTTTGATTGTTCCTGGCATAAATTTAAATGGTTTCTCCTGTCCTGTACTAGAACTAGTTTGTTCCCAAAGCAGAATGATCAAGCAAGTTTGAATGATCAGCTGCAAAGTTACCTTCAACAAAGGTAAACTTAATGCACCTTCAGTCTTTCTTTCTTTTTTAACATTAAACATTAAAATATCATTGAATTGCTCAGTACAGTGAAGAAATTTTGGCTTAAAATGACAGAGTTCATTTTGCAATGACAACTTCCCCTTCTGAAATACATGCTCCTGTATTTATGAACTTTCATTAAATTATTCAAGACATTCAATCAGCTTTTTGGGGGATTTTCGTTCCTGAAGCCCTTTCCTGCTAAAAGACTACTATTGCTGCAGTAGGAGTGGGGTACCAACAAGGATGGAGAAAAGAAGATGCTTCTTCAGTCAGGTCCTGGTTACGCATACAGGGCAACAGAGATGCTTTCATATGCATTTCAAAACACAGCTTTTCTTCCAACCATCTTTTCCATAGTTTTTCAGGTGGATTCAAAAGATGAAGCAGTTAAATTAGCAACACTGAAGGGACAATGCATACTCAGTAGCAACTGCAGATCTGTCATCATTAACAGCACACAAACCTGTTTGTCTAGAAATGTACACCGCACTAAGCACCAAGCATCAGAACACCCTAAACTTGCCTTGACAAGCTAAGAAAGAAGGTAGGACGTGTTTCTTCAGAACAAGGCTGTTCTATGCCTCATAAAAAAAATCACCCTCATGCTTTTTAAAAAGGGGGTGTGTCCTCTATGCGAGTGCACATCATGAAACAATTTTTTTTAAATTTTGACTCACACTGAGTACCATATGCTCATCTAACAACACCGGTGGAAAACTAAACTTTTATCAAGTACATGTTTTTTCTCCGCACATGCAGGATTTATGCTGCATGTTCATTTATGCTATTTATTTTTTGTTTGCCCATTTTTCTGAAAGGTAAAGCAGTTCATTTGTTTTGAGAAAAAAATGCCCATAAAGACTTATGTAAAGGGAACTGCCTCAGTATTGAGGATTCCCCATGCTTTTACCTACTTTAAAAAAAAACATTTTTAGGGTAATGTGCAAAGTAATACTATTTCATTGTGCTCTCTTTTGCTTTTTATCAAATCTTAAATACAGGGAAAGTTTATTTTTTCACTTAGATATGTTTATATTTAAAAATAAGAAGCTAAACTCAGTAGATGAAACTTGAAATAAAGCATGTATATGGCCAAATCAAGGGTTCAGACATGATAAAACAAATATAGTGTTCTGCAATTATTAGTAAAAAAAGCCAAGCCAAAATGACCAATGACTGAATGACTGAAAAGTGCAATTTTGCAATCTGTAGCAGCTGCTAATATTCCTTGGATCTTTCTCATGTTTAGTGCAGTTCCAGACTCAGGAAAGACGTGTATCTAGTTAGTTCAAGATTAACGAAAATATTGAAGGAGCAGGTAAATCCAATCATAGAAGTCTTCATTACAGAGTTAAAAAAGGAATTCTGTGTGGACTAATCCCTAGTTTTGGGAACTGATAAACAGCTGTCTGTTCTCATAGACCCCAAACTCCAACTATCTGTATTTAACAGCACAAATGCCCAGCTTGACAATCATATGCTTCTTTCATAATTATCTTTCTACTACAATACAAGAGGGGAAGCTGATCAGAATTAGTTCTTGGCCTAACAGGATCTCAAACGGCAGTGACAGACTAAGTTCCACCACATCCTCTCTGGTGACATACACAGCACATGTTGTTGGGGCAGGGAGTCTAAAGGAGAAGAAGAAAATGAGAGTCCTTTACACAACCCTGTCACTGGAAGTGTAGAAGTGTATGCAGCATGTCAGTTTTTCAAGATTTCCAAGGGATTCCATGGCCAGCCTGAGCTACCTTCTCCTTCCATCATTGTGGGTGAGAAGTCACTACACGAGGCCTGCTTCAGCGCTATGTGGATACACCAGGAACTGGAAAGCATTAGGAGAGGAAATAGCACAGAAAAGCAAAACACAAGCACTTTCACATTCAAAAACATTCCCTCTGAATATTTTTCTTAATTTTAGAAAAAACTTACATAAATTTTATCTTGCTGATATCGCTGGAATAAGTTGTGCATAATGGAGCCTTCATGGAGATCTATAAGTGCTGCCATATCTTCCACGCTCTCAGTGCTTGTTTGATGCATAGGTGTTACTTTTTGGTGTGTGATTGTGCTCTGTTTATAAGTGAATACCTGAAAAGGGGGAAACAAAAATGGTATTAACCACACATTCAAAAACTCCTGTCTGAGAATGGAGCTTTTATACCCATTCATTTTCCCTATCCAGCTTATCAGTGTGCAGACTTGCAAAATAGCCTGGCAGGGATACCTTCCTCTAAAGCTTGTCTGACACTGAAGCCCAAATACCTACATGGGTCATAAGAATACACCACATACTGACAGTGCACTGAGGACTGTAAGGACTTTTCCTGTTTAAGGACAAATGCAATCTTGTTTCACACTGGACTACTGCTAGACTTTTATCAAGAGAAAAATAAGCCAAGCAATAACCATTCCCAAAAATACCAGACAAACAAAAAAACACCTCTTACAGTAAAACCCACTTACACTCAAATTACTCTGGGAGGAAATGTTTGACTGTGCAAAATAGCAAATTAAAATTAATGCTCTAATAGGCTACAAGTGTTCATATGTTTGATCTGAAATCCACTTAAATGTTTCCATTCAATTCTCCAGTCAGGAAACAGTTATTACTCCTAATGCAAGTTGCATTCTAAGTTCTGTGTGCAGCAGATATTTAGAAATGAATAAGCCAACAGATTTCTTAATTGACTTTTGGGACTAATTTCTGAAGCCAGTTCTTAACAAACAATAGCAACTCGAAAGAAAGACGCCATTTAAATACTCAGTTGGAAAACACTTCCACATATCTTCTGTAAAACTATCACAAATATGCTAAGAAGATATACACATCCTCAATCCAGTCAAACTTTTATGAATACTAATAACACTAAAAAAGACTATAAAACGATTGATTTTGAATTCAGCATCCCATTTCCTGCAAATTTACATCTTGGCACCTCATCTTTATAGACATATGCCCACATCTCATAGCCAACGCTCCTCAGGCAATACTTGTCCTGGCAATGGCACCATTTCAGTGTTAAAAAGTCAAAGCGTGGAATTAATGCAAATACTTTGCGGAAATACTAATGTGGAACATTAGAAAAAACCCAAACCCTTCCAAAATCCTTTAAAATAATATTTATGAAGCAGACGGAAGCAGAGCCATAACTGTCAGCCAAGCACCAGTGCGCACTGTGGGAATGCTGCTGCAGGCTGGGGGTCACGCTGTGCAGCACTGCCTACGGGGCCACCTCTGCGCAGGAGGAGGAAACCCCTCAGAGGCTTTTCAGCATAAAACGTTATGTATGTTCCTGGCAATGGAAGACTGAACAAGTGTCATCGTAGGAGGCCATCCAGGAAAACAGCGATGTTGTCTGTCCTGCTGAGACAAGCGAGAAAGAGAGGCTGAAGAAGAAAGAGGCTGAAGGCAGATCAGAGTAAACACGGAAGCTCTGTACTCGGATATCCTAACAGCTGACAGAGGAGTACTGCCTGAAGATATTTATTCATTAAAATAGTATCCTAGGCATAACAAATGCTGGCACAGGCCATCAGACCGTTAGAGATGTCACTTGCACCAGCACAGAGCATACTGAAGGAAGGCTGGGGAAGAAAGGAGATCTGGGGAAGAAATTTCTGAAAGGAGCTGGGAGGCATCACAGACATCAACAGAGTATGTGAGCAAACCGTCAGAAAGTTCCAAGAGATTCAGAGCATCCTAAGTGTAATCCCTGGCTGAGGGAAAAAGACAGACATGGAGAGATCAGAGCCTTATTTTGCAGAAAAGAATCATAAAGATGACAGGACAAGGATTTGTAGAGGGCAGAGGGATCCTGCCAAGATGGAGAAAGCAGCCACTTGTAGGAGCATGTGGTCCAGACATTTAATAGACAGAACAAATGTGAAGAGTATCAACTGATAGCAAAACTCCTGGGGCTGAAAACTGTGTTAGCAGTCCCAAGACTAACCACAAAAAGTCTAAGTGGAATTAGAAATAATTACATCTCAAAAGTTATAAACTGCAGTTCCTAGTCAGAAGAACCATAATGGAAAGGTCCTACTGTAGAACAAAATTACCACAAGCGGACAGATTTGGAAATAAAACAGATTTAAGGAGAGCAAATCCTAGAGAAGTAAGCAACTTAACAGAGGTTATGTATCATCCTGGATACAGAAAAACAGACTCAGTGAGAGAATTAGGAAACCAAAACGGAATGACACATATCCTGTGAGTGCATCTCATGTGAACACGGAAAGGAAGCAAAACATCATTTCTAGGAGGATAACCTCCATATCTGTGATGTCTATTCTTTGATAAGTGATGCACAGGTTAGTAGGGTAGGCAGAGCACCCTGTACATCACCCAGCACATTTATTAATGTAAAAAATTCACAGACAAACACCAAGAAAAACAACATGACAAATGAGTTGCATGTGGCAGCACTACTGAAGATGGTCTCTGCAGATTCATCCTTCCCACTCAAACTCACTATTTCCTCTTCTTCATTCCAGTTGTTCTCATACTTCCATCTCTCCCACACACTGCCTTCTTGTTTGGGTGAGGAAATTGTTCTGTGAGCTGACTCAGAGACAGGACTGCGCATCACTCAGCTAGAAAGCACACCAACTTCTAATAATGGCTTCCACCCAAATTAGAAAGGAGGAGGACCTCTTCTTCAACACTGGGTAACTACTTTTCCTTTATTTTTAATTTTTGCCAGAACCATGCATCCCTCAGATTTCTTAAACCCACCATAAAACTTGATCAAAATCATCTAACAAGATCAAAGTCATGAGAGAGGGCTGCAGGATTATATGTATAGAACTCATCCCATTAAAACAGCCTTTTTGAGCCCACTGCTCAAGCTCTGAAAGGCCTGCTTTGTTTTATTTCATCTTGAATCACGCCTTATTAGGATACGGATGTGGAAAAACTACCTTGAACTTTATCATTACTAACTAGAAGATCATGCTATGAAATATTACAGCACTCGAAATCCTCAGGAAATAGGAACCCAGAGCCATTCTGTAGGGTCAGCATGAAGAACAGGAAGATGACCAAGTTGGCTCCTGAACTTCAAGAGGATCCTGTTGGCAGAATGCAGGAACATCCATCCTCAAGGACCCTCCCAGCACTTCTGGAAGGTCAAGTGCAATATGCAGGAAACTAGAATAAGATTTAAGACAAGCCTAAATGAGAATTCAGCAAAAACTTCTTTCCTTTCTAGATATAAATGGTTCAAGATAACAAACATGCTGAATGCATGGAAAACTCTAAATTAAACCTTAAAGAGACAGCATGCAAAATAAGAACTCTCAATGTTATTATGGAAATGAAAATTAGAGGTTGAGATAGGATGGGCCAATGCAAAGAACAACAACAAAAAGAACAAGCTCAAGAAATACAAGACAAAATAGCACACGCAGCCTAACAACAGTCAAGTGCATTTCACTGGGAATGGAGAACCCTTCAAAACTGCCCTGCTGTCCCTACTACGGCTTACTAGTGCTGTGATGAATATGCTAAAAAGGGACTCAAATGAGGAAGTGGCCTAAAAGCCGGGGGACCAATGCTATCCTGCACAATTAATCTGGCATGAAATAAAAAAAAAAAAGTTGTCTCTCAAGCCTTTCATTTAAGGGAAATACCACAAAACAATATAAAATTAATTTTCTGCACTGAAAAAATACCCCTAAGCTCAAGATCTAATGGAAATTATGTTTTAACAAAAGATGTAATTTTTAATACAATTTACTAACAGGAGCAACGTACGTCAAAGTAGGCTCTCAACGACAGGAATACACATGCTTTCTCTTTTATGGTGCCATTTTGTGACACGACGCCAAATTTTAAAAATCCCTGCTTGACTCAGGTCATTAAATAGCATCAAGAGATTTCACAACAGCTGAGTCAAATGAGTTTAAGGGAATGCTGAATTAAGTGCTTATGTACATCAAAAAACCCACACAATCCCCACTTCTTGCAAAAGCTACAAGTCACACTTGGGATTTCCAGGCTGCATGGACCCCACACACAATTGAATCTCTCGGGGTGTTTTTCACAAGGAGACAGGGTTTCAGTCTGGTGCTGATGACCCATATTGGATGGGAGGAAGGCAGAAAGTACTCCAAAAGTTTCCTGATCAACAAGTCGGTATTTCAATTACAGCCTTTGTTGTTTTAGTGAGATTTCCGTGAGATTTTTATTTAAAGGCAGAAGTAGGCTCCTATGCACCTTGGAGGCCCTGATGCGAGCTAGATCATTACTGAAACTGCTCTCTGAAAATGTGCAAGGTCATTTACTGAAGAGTTCACATACTGCAAGCATTTTGAAACAGCCCCTTCTACACAATGACCCATAACCCACCATGCAGGCAGCAACCGCGCTGGTCGGTCACCTGCCATAGCTTTGCCGCTAATAACACGTGCTGAACGTGGTACTGCCTGATTGATGCCAAGTACTGCCTGCTTGGGAATGGTTATGCAGCTTAGCATGTCCCTGCTGCCAGTGTTGTTCCAATAAATTGAGAGGGTTACTCAATTGAGAGGGAGGGGTAACAGACACAAAGCAACCAACCTCCCTCTGCTGCCCCTTTCCGCACAAGAAAATGCTTTTATCAAACCTAGGTGTAGTATATAAACTGCAGGGTTTTACAGAAGATAATCCTGATATCCAAACACATGAACCTGAAATATTAAAGTCTTGTCACACACTCAATTAAAATTAAGTTGCTCAAATCCATATAACCAGAGGGATAATGTAAAATATGGTAAACATAAAATTCAGCAGGACGGGGAAAGCAAAGACAAAGACCTATTGTACAGAAGTCATCTAAGAGACAGGTTTACAAACTAAAAATATACAACCAAACAACCATAATTTTTTCAGTAATTCCCACAATATTAGTAAACCAACTGCTACAGCCTCTGGACAGCCCACAAGCACCAGAAAGCAAAACTAACTGACCCAAAAAGTAAATCCCACAGCCTTCCTGTTGCTGTCCCATGGACTGCCCCATGTGAACTCTTCACAGGGTTAATCGCAATGGTTACTGTGATGTCCATGAAAATCCATGATTCAAGACCAGCTCCAGATGACTTGGCTCATATGTTCACAATATCAGTGCCCTCTGTTTTCTGAGGCATCTTTTTGCTTATTGTCACTTACCCCACAGCAGAGATGAGCATAGCCCAGCAAAACACACAGGACCGTGCAGACAAACATCCACTTTAAAGTATCAATTCCTTTTCCATTCTCTGCTGTTGGTCTGAACTGAGGATCATAATTTGTGTTTCCCTCGTGTTTAGAAGTTAAAAGAATGCAATAAATCTTACAAAATGTCTTTATAGATGAGTCCAAGCAGAAAAAGGAGGCTGTTACAAGCTGTGGAATGTGGTGTTCCAGGGAGAAAAATAAATCATGACAAGCCCAAGGACGCAGAGATTAAAAACAAAAATAAAAATGTAGTATTTTACTCTTTTTTTCCTGGAGAGAGCTACTGTCTAATTAGATACTTAAAATACAGGACAAGGATGCTCTCTTATAAAAATCTAAAGTAATTTAAGATCAAATGTAAAGCAGAACTATTGACATTTTAAAATTCTACAGTTAATCATGGCAAAAGGGTGACTCAAATAATATTTTTGTCCAGTAATTTACTATTTTTCTGTAACAGTTGACTTTAGACACTTGCTGTGTTGTTCCAAAATAATCTTTCAGGCAACAAGATGTACCAGGGCCCAAGGCTTGCTTTGATGTAATGTAATTTAATCTCTATCAAAGTAACCAGAAAACTCCACAATGAAGTTTCTTACCTATGAAATTAAGGAGGAAAATGAAATAATTTTACATAAAGTAGTTATGTCAGGAAAAAAATATTATCCATCTGCTATCTGGGACTAACTGGACTTTTCTTCTAGCAACTATCCCATACACACATCAACTAAGAATCAGCCTGTTTCCCACCTGTTTTGTAAAATTCTTCCCCTTTTATGCTGGGAACCATTGCACTCCCTGGCCTCCCTTACCCATCAGATGTTAATCTGGATCTCTAATGGAAAATGTCTAAATGCCCACTTTGCACATCACTGTACCTACCCAACCAGTTGAATAGTACACAGCCTGTAAATTGTGGTAATCCTACACTTTATCCTTACCCTCTGCTCACTTTGGTTCCTGCCATTTTCAGTCTTTGGTTTTTTTCCTATCAATCAACTCCCTTCCAAACCCTTCCTCTTTCAGTCTCCACTTCATGTCACTTCTCAGACTTGTCGGGGCCTGGGACATCTGTGTCAGTAGCTGCTCCCAGGTTCAAGAGCTGGGAGCCTGTCCTGAAGCCTTCCTCACCCTCTCCCCAGCCTCCGGCAGCAACAGCACCACCGACGGTTTGCAGCACCTTCCTGAATGGCTTTCCTACTACAACTTTCAGGTTCTCACACTCACACAGAATATCCCTTTTGCTCCCAAGCTCCACAGTGTGGGGAAGCACACTGCCAGGATGACTGCTCTGGTCAGTACCACAGCAGAGCTCAGCAACCCGCTAAATTGTGCCTCTTTGTTGTTCCCCTACATGCTGACCACTGTCAACCATCTTGTCTGATCAACACTTCCCACCTAACGCCTATTCCACAAGAGGTATTTCAAATTTACTCCACTCTCTAAACCATTTCTGCTTATAGACAAGCTGTCATCAAATACGAACAAGCTTCTAATTACAGGTTCGCACTTATGACCCTTCAATTGGGCTTCCCTACACAGACAATTAAGAAATTTAATTTGAACTAAACATATCCATTTTACCTAGATTATACTACTGTAAGCTATGCCTCTAGGCAGTCCATATAATTCTTACAAGAAAAAACCAAAAAGGTGCATCTTAATTAAACTTTCTTTCCAAGTGACCTTGTATAACCTACAGCACCTGCAGACACCACAAAGCTCAAAGTTTAAGAAGCCCATATATAAATACTGCAACAGCAGTACTACAGAAAATGTGCAACACTCCTCACATGTCGCCAGCACCTTCTTCACCATGCAAAAGCGCTCCTTTCTGTTTGTGAACAAACAAGTGGGAGAATTGCAGCTGCCCAAGCTTTCCCAGAATGCTGGACCAAGTGAAGCAGTCCAAGGGCAGGACACAGGACACGCACCACAGCATGTGTCTTCAGCTCCCCGACAGGCAGCCAGTCAGCACAGCAAGGTCTGACCAGCTCTGGCCGCACAGCAACCCAGGGTGGAGGCTCTGACCCGCACGTCACTGCGAGATGAGACAGAGAGCAGATCCTGTCTTGCAGCAGAGAAACAGAAGGTCTGGGTCCATGTTCCCCATGGGTTCAATCCTCCATCTGCTTTGGAACACCCCACCAAAGGCACTCCCCAATCAGTATTACTGTAAGGAGCACCCAGTAAACAGACGTAATGGCAATAACTCCTTTTGCTTTCAATGCCCATCACCTTAACTAGCTCAAAGGACAAGAGGGTGAAAACTGATGGTCTCAGGAGGAAGGCCAGAACACTAAAAACTCTCACCCTTTATCCGTTATTTTCCACATAAGTGAAAAGTCTGTCTATGGATAATGCCAGGCACTGAAAGCATTAACTTTCCTCTCAGTGTTACTTACAACTCAAGTGAAACTTTTGGTTTCAGATTTGTATTTATTCCGCAATTCATAGAAATTAACAATGACTATTTGCAATTGAATGAACAAAGCCGAATTTGAGTAATATGCCCCACTATCAAGAAGTGGAACAACTATGGTCAATAAGCAGCCTACAAATTATACTAGCTTTTTTGAGACACAAAGCAATTAATCTCGATAGGTCTTTTTCTAAAAACAGAAAAAAAAAAAAAAAAGGGAAAAAGCCCTGCAGATAGCTGACTGGACTGTCTCCAAGCCTAGAATAGGAGCAGCCTGTGTGCAGCTCCACAGCAATGAAATCAGAGGCAATGTTTCTATGGGAGCTGGAGCTCTGAAGGACCATACCTGCAGAGCAAGCCTTGTCCCAAACAAAGGCTCACTAGAGAAAGTGATACTCCAGTGACGCTGTCCAGGATTCCAAACAAAACGTGAACAATGCCATTGTGAGCCTTTTGGCCTCATCAATCTACATTCTTTTCACCCCAACACTCTGCATGAACTGATCCTGCCTGGGCTGCCGGTGTAGCCTCCGTGGCCTGTGGGTGCCAATGGTGCCCAAACCCTGTAGGAATTGTCCCACCTGCATGAAGTCATGCACAAGGGGACCAAGAGCTACCTAGGGCGCTGCTGCCAGGCACAGTTGCCTGGCAGGAATTTCCCAATAGGAAAGTTTGTGGCACTTGTCACCATTGTATTATTGCCAAAACAAGGAGGCCCTGCTGCAACACCAGCTGCAATGGATGAAAAGGTTCTTAAATCAACCCAGTGCAAGCTGGTGCCCCCACAGAGGGCACCACTCCACAACCACTCCCCCTACAAGGCTGCTGCTGCAGAGGGCTGGGAGGGAACAAAAAGGAAACAGACCCAGAAGAAAGGTTTTTGCATGTAAATGGATGGTCTTCACATCAAATTTCCATATGCTGAGACAATTTAGGGCTTAGGTTTCCTTCACTCCTCCTACCAGGCAGCAACCAACCCCTCAGCTCTGGTTAGATGCAGCCAGACACCAGAGGTTTTGGTCCAGCTCGTGGCTCACTCACCCGGTACTGGCTGGGTGCCAGGAGCTGGCAGACCTGCAGGAGCACCCCAGCAGGCTCCAGGGCCGGGGCCACCCTCACGCCAGCCGTGAGACAACTGACATGGCCAGGAGCCAGGCTGGAGAAGAGCCAGCGCAGACAGCACTTGGCTACTGGCAGCATGACCCAGGGCGCTCCCACAGCAATGCACCACACAGGACTGCAAGGTCTTACAGCCCTCAACTACCTCCATCCTGAAGGACACCCCCCAGAGAGGCTCAAGCAGTAACCTCCCAGACCCAGTTTGCTCACATCTTCTCCTCCTGCAGGTTTTACACCTCTGGCAACAAAGCAAAGCATGCTTCTCCTCCAGGGCTTTCCACCACCAACTCCACCTCTGTGTTCCTCTTGCAAAACCTCCCTTATTTCCAGTCATTTCTCCTCCCTCCCCCACACTTCTGCCCCTGCCGTTATGTTCCCAGTTTCCCTTCTGGTGCCCTCTCCTGCCCATCACCTGCCCGCAGGGAGATCTGTCCCTTTGGAACCACCCCGTCCCAGATGGCAAGGCAAAAACTTGCTTTCCAACCCACACATGCATTTCATTTTGAATTTAAAGCATCCAGTTCCTGAAACACTGGCAGAGGAGCACCTCAGTCCAGCTGTCAGTCAAGTGGTTCCCTGTCTGTTCTGCTCACATCCACGGTAGGATCGAATGTCACAGGTAACACAAAAGGATTGTCAGACAACAAATTAATGCTCTTACTTAAAACAGAAGTGTAAATATTCTGTGAGACACCCTAAATATATCAGGGCAATAAAATAATATAGAGCAAGAGTAGTCTACTGGCAGGCATTAGTCAAGAATCCAGTGCTGAGGGCAAAAAAACCCTCTGCACTGACTATTTTTAAAGCTGTTTGTGAATTAGAGACACGACAACTTGCATATGCATAAAGGAAGTTCATAAACACAATCTCAGCTTTCAGATCTCCTGACAACTCTTAACTATAAAACTCTCAGTTTATGTTTCCCTCGGTTATTTTTTTTTAATTTCTCCAAAACTTGGCTTGATTTTTGCTAGTGCAAAAATCACAGCAACAATATTTGATCGTACTCAGCCTTTTAATCAAACAACCTTTTATTCACAACCGCAATGTGCCTGCTCCTGTAGGACCTCCCTGCCTGAATTTAAAGAAACACCTTTTAGATCTTTACACACTGACATGTTTCCAGAGAAGCAGAATACGCAAGAGATTGACATGGAGTGAACTTGGAGACACTTGACATGAGAGTGGATCTTGAAATTACCCTTGAGGGATTAATTTTCAAGTTTTTTTGAACCCACTCCAGTGAAATTTAGGTAAGGGTCTACTCATATTTGCTTGTTTAAAAAAATAGTTTTAGGGTTTTTTTACCTTTATGTTACAAGAATAAAAAATCTAAATGAGAGATGGTACAAAGCTCTGTATGAGTTTGCAGAGATCACAGATCACAGACTATCTCAAGTTGAGAGAGACCCTTAAGGATCATGGAATCCAGCTCCCTGTTCCTTGCAGAACTACCTAAAACCAAACCATGTGACTAACAGCATTGTCCACATGCTCCTTGAACTCTGTCAAGCTTGGTGCCATGACCATTTCCCTGGGAAGCCTGTTCAAGTGCCCAACCACCCTCTGGGTGAAGATTCTACCTCCAATATCCAACCTAACCCCACATACACACACTTCATGAAATTTCCACTTGTGAAAGCCTAAGTCCAAACTGAAGCATGAATTACTTGTTTTAGAAGACAGCAAAAGCCCCTTTATATTTCTTTTTAAATTTAACTTTTAATCTTTTTTTCTACAATATTACAAAACGGCATTTCTACAGTATCCCTAATTGCTTTGTAATGACAAACCAACCCCTCCCCTTTACTGGCACACCACATTCCCAACCACACCCTGGCACTACCTGCTGTTGCTCAAGCCCAGAAAATAGGAACTGGGTACAACCCTGGCTTGAACATCAACCCCTCACTCACTCTTTTCTCATCTTTAAAGGATCGGAGGGGCTTTTCATTAAGCCAGCGTTTACTACCTGCTGTTCCTGCAGGTTGCCTGTGGTGAGAGGTTTACTGCTATGCTTCTAGGAAGTAGGAAGACAGCCAAGGGCATATTTTATCTACGGCTCAAAGCAGTCCTTTAAACCAAGTAACTGTCTACTCAACTTGCCTTCCCCCAAAACTTGCAGGTGTACAATGGTAACTCACTTCATGGGGGTAACTCGTGGGGGGAGGAGAGAGAGGGCAAGATGAGGAAAAGGGAGGAACTGAAACCCTGAATACAGTAAGCTCCTAAGGACGTCTACCCATGAGAACAAATGCGGACATGATGACCCATAACACACAGTGGAGAAAGCTCAAAGCAGAATTGTGGTAGGTGAACACGAAACACTGGGCATTTCCCCCAAACCTAAGCACACAGTACAGTTTCTTTAGCAGCCTAGTCAAAAGTTAACTTTTACCATGCGTGCTGATCTGAAAACAATTCATCAGGCTTTCAGGAAATGCTATCTGAGGAGAAACAGTAAGGCCACTCCCTCTGTCACTACAGCCATTAATTCAGCTGAACAGCAACTGGGATTTTTTCCAGGTCTGACTTAAGATAACTGGAAGGTGACCTTAGACAACCGTGGGAGGAGGTGACCCCTTCTTACTTATGTGCCTGGTTCTGACATGCAGAGCTAATTGTAATTATATTGTAGACAGCGACAGACCAGCTCTCAGCAGGTGTCCAAAGCTGCCTTTTAACCTACCCAAGTTAGCGCTGGGTCCCACAACAGCATAGTTTCCCCTGCCTTAGAAGGCACCCTTAATATCAACAAATTTTTTTTTGCTAGCATGGAAGCACTGTCAAATAAAAAAAAAAAAAAGTGCAGGTGGTTTATCCACACTCAGAATTAGCCAGTGCCATTTATAATCATTGGCAGGAGCAGCACTGTCTTGGGACAGAAGAGGCTTTAGCCCTATTTCATAGTCTAGGCTGGAACTGAATCTCAGCTGGCTTCATACAGCATGAGTAGTTTCCTCCTACCAGTGTGTGTTAACCAGGATCCCAGTAGGTGTGGTCCAGAGGCATGTGACAGCCCATGTGTAGAACTCGCTTGGGTCTAGGAAGAGATTCATCATTCACTCAGCTTCCCTGTTGATCTCCCTGGGCCCAGCAGTGAAGCTCACCACAACCCGTGGCAGTGCCAAAAGGGGTAAGAGGCCACGACAGAAAGCTTCATGCAGCAGGCATGGATTTACTGGCTTTGCCAGAGATAAAGAGAAGATCAGCTTCAGCTCTGCACCCCAGTGAACCCCTCTTGTCAGAGGTTGAGACACTGAACCCCAACAGCCCGGTCCACAGTGCTGTTTCTGTGGCTAGGAACCTGCCAGTGTATGATTACTGCAGGGTTGGCTGCCCAAGACTGCAATAATAATATGCAATAATCCCTCCCGAGAGGCACTGCTCTCACATGCCCTGCTAGCAGGACCTTGACAAAGGACTCTGGGTCTGCAGAGGGAAGGAGCAAGGGACCTTGCCTCCCTACAGCAGACAACCACAGGGTCACTGCAGAGAGCAGGAGGCCCCTCTGCTCCTACCGCTGCTCAGGCGACTTGGCAAAAATAGTAACTGACAGGTGAAAGGTGGGAGAAAGAAGCTGGAATAATTCTGAATTTCTATACAGTAAGCAAAAACTTGGGCTTTTCTTAATAATATATTCTGATAGGTTAACTAATCAAGGAGATTTCAGCATCAAAAAATCACCATAAACATTATTTTCAAAAAAGGTCAAAGCCATCTTATTTTACAGTTCTACAGAGTATATTTGGCCCTTGGAATCTTACTTTTCTCCAGGATCAGTGTGCTCAGACAGCAGCAGCAGTCTCCAGCCAATGACCACTGACAGCTCCTGGAGAAGAGGTGTGGGTCAGTCAGCATTGCTACTGGTCAGCCAGCGTGTTGCACTAGGGCCTTGTTTCGCTCTCTTCAACCAGGAATTCCTCCTAAAAAGTTACCCAGGCCCTTTGTTAGCTGTGCCACACAGCACAGCTTAAAGCTTCAAGACTCTCAGGGCTCTCATATTTGCATGTTATCCTTGCAACAAGGTGCCCAGCAACATGTTAGGCTGAACTGTCCTGGAGACCCCCAACAGTGCCCAGCAAGGAAATCTGAAACGTCCCAAACCTGCATAAAGGGGACTGGCTCTCCATCCCCCCACCTTCCCAGCACTGTTAGCTGCAGCAAGAGGAGAGTCTGCTGCCAGGAACAAAGCAGGTTTGGGCAAGCACAAAACCAAGCTGCACGTATCTTAAGATAGCAGCCAAGGCGGTTAAGCCTTTTTCATTACAAACGTGAAACCCAGATCCACACCCCGAGAGCCCAACCAGCCCCTGTCAACCGAGATCCCTCAGACCCACATGCAGCTGGAGCTGGAGGGTTCCTGCAGCCACATGCCAGCCTTCATTGAGTCAAGGGGCTGGAATGCCCCTGACAGGTCATTTATGGTATTTTCATTTACTTTTTAGGGGGGAACACTGCCTGACTGAAGTTGTCCAGGCCTCCCCTGCCCAACAACTGCTGTGATTTAAGATCAACAAAACCAGCTGAGTATTTCACAATGGTTCAATCATCATGAAACCACAGTTAAGAGAAATGGAAGCAGTGGCGTGAAAAGAAAAAAAAAAGGCAACACATTCATTAAAATAAATAAATAAACAAACCCTACTGTATCTTGTTTTGAAAAGGTGCAGAAATAAGGGAAAGGGCGTGAATGCATATTTATCCTCAAGTTCAAAATATTTAAGTTTAGACTGTGAAAAAGAGAAATTGCTTATTCATAAGCAGCACAGCCCCCTTCTAACTTACACTGAAGTTTCACAGTACACTCCTGCTCTGCTGCAGGAGCATTACTCAGATTGATTACATAGTCAGGTACTAATTACTTAGGCTCTCTCAAATGCCTACTAGTCAATTTGATTATTACTCAAATAAAGCATACATTGTTAGGAATGCCAGAGTGAGCTCGCTCTTTGACTGAAACCTTTTTAGGAAAAAACCCTACCTCTTTGCTATAAAGTTTTACAGTGTCTGGTACAAAGACCTCTTGGAGATTTTTTAAGTACAAATATGAAAACACTACTAAATTTTAATATGTCTAGTTTGGGGAAAAACCAATATTATATTCTTTCGCTTGGGACTATTTCAAGGAGCATGAACAAATCTACCAGGCCCAGGAGCCTAAGAATTCACAGAACAGCTTAAACTGACTTTTCTTCTGTCTGTCCTAAGAGTCTCTACAAGTTCCCCTTTCTTACATCATAAGAGATAATATTGCATTTAATACTTTTCATTTTCTATTACTGTGCAGGTAAGAATCTCCTTTCATTGCACTTGTGAAAAGCCTGTGGATGTTAAATACAAAACCTTAAATTTTTCTTAAAAAAAAAATGATAGAAGGTTTGACTATAGGTTGTCTTGGTCCCATTCCTGTGGTAGGCTTCTTTGAAGAAAAGGACAAGAAAGTGGCACTGCTAGAACGTGCTGAGGAGACAGGAGCACCAGTTGGTCAGTGCAGGGCATGAATCCACAGATATGGGCAGATGGAGTGGTCAAGAGATGCAATACTTTTCAAAGCCATGTCTAAGTCTTACTGCATGGCATAGCTATTGCTTTATGTGAGAACATGCACTATATACAGATAAGGGAAAGAAGTTGCTCCTGGCTGTAAAAGTTTGAGAGACTGTTCTATATGTTACTCCCATAAAATCTGCATATAAACTGGCTGGTTTGCATTTGTACTATAAAACTCCAGCCCTGCAAGAAGCAAAAGGGCAAACTGAACACACGTGAAGGTGGCTCTGCTTATTAAAAGGTGTGTGCGCAATTTTATTTTCCACAGCTTGCCTGTGCTTACGTTTGAAAACCACACTTGTATCGCACACCAGATAGCATGTATGTGTATGTTGGAGAAGCCCAATTACAACTGGTTCCCATGATACCAGCAAAGAGTAACTCACAGAACTATTTTTTCCACCCCAAATGAGGACAGTACTACTTCAGTAGTTGTGTCAGAATTATGGAGACAGACAACAAAGATGTCTTATATTCAGAGAATTACTTGGTAGCTTTACACATAACCATAACATTTATAGCTCTGGAAAGAAAAACCCAAACTGTTGCTGCAAAGAAAAATACACCAGTGTTTTTCTGTCTTTGTAAGGATACTGCTGTTTGTTTTTGAATTTACTTTGACAAACCTCAAGCACATGAAGCTGTAAAAGCTCCAGTTTATATTCTTTAAAATGAGGGTTAGCCAGAAGTGCAACGTGAAATACCATGAGATTACTTTAACATGTTACTAAAAACCGAATAGAAGAAACAGATTAAAATTGGACCATGTTTTCTGATTGCTTGCATTGGAGGAAAGGTTGTGAGAAAGATACATGGACGTGGCAATCTCATGTAGTAGTGAATAGTGTTGCCCTCTACTTACCTTCCCAGGCTACTCTCAGCTACCCAAAGAAGTTTATTTTACTGTATTTTCTGATAAATACACATCTTAGAATTCAGCTTTAGAGATCAATGCGGGAAATGCCCCTGCCAGCAACAAAAGGCTGCCTTTTCAATGTTCTCTTCCCCTAAAGATTTGACTCCTCTCACCTCCCAAGACAGGTTCAGCTTATAAATACGCAATCTTGTCAAGGGTGCAATCTCCCTGTTAGGACACCAAGCAGTTGTTCTTTTTGTAGCAGACACTTTCAGTGCATAGGCCTGAACATGAAACAGGCTTGGAGAACAGAGAATGAAGCTGCACATCCATCGAGGACAGAGCTGACCTGACGGCAGATAAGCCCAGGCAGATGTGAGTCCTAATGCCCTGCACTGAAGGACACTGGGGATTTTATGGGTTGCCTGGCTTTTAACATCCCAGTCCCTCTCCCTCTAAATGCTAGAATTATTCACCATAAATTTTCAGTAGTCTGCAAAGTTCCTTATGTTGTTCATTATAATTTCTGGTGGAAGGCAAAACGAGCAAGGACTTTAATTTTTCTCATTTTCTCAATTTTTTTTTTCCTTCTCATTAGAAAGAAAGGAAGTTCTGCTGCAAGGGATGTAGGAGAAAAAAAATACAGAGTTGGTCTGAGTGGTTTTATCTATGTAACTTACAAGCTGATGGATACATTTGCTGGAACCTACTGCAGTACAGAATATAAGCTATAACACTGAAAAATCCTCCTCCAGAACAAACAGCATCAGACTAAAAGCCAAAGGATGCCTTAAAGAACCATTTAATTTAGCTACCCAGGGACTGAGCTAATGTCACCTCACCCTGAGAGTACTGACCTAACAGGATTCAAGCAGTGGCAGTGCTGGGTTAACAGTTGGACTCAATGATCTTAGTGGTCTTTTCCAAACAAAATGATTCTGTTATTTTATTATTTTTCTCGCCTGTTCCATCTCACCTGTGCATGCTTCAGAACTGAGTCCTAGGCTTATGCTCACTGGTGAAATCCAGTGATTTAGTTCCACACATAAGCTCTCTCCTGCTCTGACAATGCCATGATATTTTTGCAAATAGCTTCAGCCTAGCAGATTAAATCAGAAGTTTCTAGAAACAAGAGCATGCTTCAATCCTACAGCCAAAGATTATGAAGCCAAAGAGACCATTATGATCTTTTGATCCGAGCAGCTATGTAACATAGAAAAAACCCCAGAAATACCTAAATTCAGTTTCTATTTAGCGAAGTCTGAGCCCTGAAATACTGCAAATCTCTTTCCTTCCCCCTAAAGTATCTTGCATTTCTGTTTGGATATTGCCTTTTGCTATTCACAATATTAACTTAAATTAGTAGAGGAAACTTCTCTACAGGCACTTCTTGTGCAAGATTAATGGCTCCCAACTGTTGCCTGTCTGACTTTTAAAGCCTCAGTTTAGTGATGTCCTGTGATACCCAGCTTCAACTGTCCTCATCCAAGAGCCATGAAGCCCATGGCTCCAATCATGTACCATCACATTTTACATCACACAGGGAAATCCACTCTCAGTGGTGTGGAAAGTAAAGACCATAGGACGGACACTTCTGGGCAGTTCCATAAAGGTGGGACAGAGGTGCCACCTAAGACCCAAGTTCAAGTGTGGTTGTAGTTCTGCTTAATATCAAGGCAATCATGGAGACACATCCTCAGCAATAAAATGTTTCATGAAGCGGCAGATGAGCAAAGTGCATCTGTGGACAGCAAGGCAGGACTGGTTCCCACTGAACCACCATGTGCAGCACAAGTGGACTCCAAAAGAGATATTATGCCTTGTCAAAAGTCAAGGGCTGTGGGCTGAAGGCCAGACTTGGCCCTTTGAGTAACTGTTTATGCTTGCCACAGTTAGAACACAGGGGTGAAGAAGGGAAAAGAAGTGCATTCCATTAGTAGGACTTCTACACACAAACACTGCCAACAAGCATTTTATTGGAGTAATTTTATTGCCACAAACACTCCTGAAGGTAGGGAACTGAGCCCACTCAACAGAGTGTCACGTGTCCCATTAACAAGAAAGCCATAGCAATCAGTGATTTCAGAGTTGCTGTCCCAGCTATCATCTCCACCAATTATACAAAAAAGTAAGCTGACGTGACAGGTTGCCTAGAGAAGCTGTGGATGCCCCATCCCTGCAAGTGTTCAAGACCAGATTGGATGGGGCCCTGAGCAACCTCGTCTAGTGGAAGGTGTCCCTCCCCATGGCATGGAAAATGGAACTACAGGGTCTTTAAGGTCCCTTCCAACCCAAGCCGTTTCATCATTCTATGACAAATCAGTCATGCAATATGGAGCTGACTCACCACCAGGTGACACATAACTAGTGTTCTAATGATTCTAAGTCAACTGCAAAACATGAAAAATGTGTCAGCCTACAAAAAAAAGCCTTTAACATCTGTATTGCAAGCTCCTTCATTGTCAAAACACACAGCATCACCAGCTCTAAAAGTAGTCTTCTTACCCTGTAACACAAATATACATAAAGTATTTAATATGTAAGAGATTATTTCCTAGAAGAGTCCACTGAGTTATACAATTTCCCTTCTTTCAGAGAAATATACCTGTTACCAACTATTCAAATAAAAGATCCATTATTTATCTGTCATTCTGCCTTACCATGGCTTCAAGTAGAAATCTTCACACTAGTAACTTCATACACTCTGACAAACAAGACACAGCTAACAAGGCAAAGCCCACAAAGACCTCCAACAATGAGTTACATCCACAGAGGCACCAGTGAGGAATCACCCAATGCTTCATTTAGTTCAAGACCGGTAGGTAAAAGAAAATCTTATGTTTTTTCTAGTATGGTTTAAAAATTAATCTTAAATTAAAATTTAAAAATTAAGTTATTCTTATGAGATCCCTGTATTATAAAGAATATAAAATTACTGCTATATTGGAAGTTCTCATTTCTGGGCTTCATTCATCTGAGAAAGCTTAGTCAACCCAACAGATTTGCTGATACTACCATTACAAGGCCTTGCATGCTTCGCAGATTCAACAGAAAATACACAATCTTGTGCTTCTCTGCAAAAATACTACTATGCTGTGGGAAGAAAAAACACCCCACAGGAGAGCGTACCTGGAGAATGACCACTTGCAAAAATGTGAGTTTCCAAAGCGCCAAATTAAGCTTCTTTGTAGCTGAAATTCCCAGAGAAGGAAATGGGTCAAAAAAGGGAAGGAAGGCTCAAACTCAGGTGCCTAAGCACAAAATCTTAATATCAAATATTCAACAGCTGCTAGGAAGAAATTTAGCATCCCTAGAAGCATGCTATACAGGTTCCCACCACAGTCTAAATTAGAGCACCTGATTTCAATTATAATTTTTTAATAGGGTTTGATTTAACTGATCTGACCAAGACCAAAATAGGTCCCCTTATCAAATGTTGCACAAAAAGACAGAATCTCCACCCTACCATGAGACTGTCCAAAAAGACTGCTTCATGTTCCTGGGCAGGGAAGCAGTACTTGCAGCCCAGGTACTGGCAGAGGAAGCCTGTTGGTGAGAAGTTTAACCTGGACTACCAGGATGCACTTCTGCAGAGGACAAGCCAAAGAGAGCACATGCCAGGCACACAACTCATCAGAGGGATTAAGTCAATAACAAAGTTGAAACAGCACTCATTTTGATCCCCTCTGTCTGCTCCCGCTCCTGCAAGGTAACTCAAGCACCCAGATATGCGGGGCTGCTGACAGAGAGTAAGCAACTGCTGGTCTCCACACAAATTCACTTTTCATCACCAGAGGCTTCTCCCGTTAAGACAGGTCTACACCAGATCTTGCTGATGCATCCTGTGAATCACTGATATGAGGTTTTCCCAGCCAAGGCCCTTGACTTCACCATGATTACACTGATGGTGCTTTTTCAGGGAATTTTCTTTTGCTCATGGGGCTACTGGGGTTACTTGTTCCAGGGCTAGCAGGCTGTCCACACAGTCGGGGAAGTGCTATCACATCTGCCAAAATGTTTTTCCAGGTCCCTTGGGGCACAGTCCAATCCAATCCAATTAAAACATGCACAAAAGCAATAAAACTCAAAAATTATTCCCTTGGTGCTGTGGGCTCCAGCAGTCCAAAGGTCTTTCCCTCTACTATAGTGCCAGCAACTTGAAGTAAAACCCCTTCCAACCGCGTTGTATCCGCTATTTCTGAAATCACTTGACCCTTTTCCATGTGCATTTAAGACACAAACCATGCTGACTGGCCTGGGGTCCTTGGCTGTAAAGGAAATTTTTCTGCCCAGTTGCAAAGAAACTGAGAACAACTTTGCCTCCAGAAAATCAGCACTTAACTGCAAGCATGTCCTTCCTCTCATACAACTGCACCACTGCAGTGAAACCACTCTGCTACATCAGCTGAAGTTAACAGTGGTAGCAGTGCCTACACAGAGACTTTTATTTTGACTTTGCACAACCCACTTCCTAGAAAGTGAAAGATGAAAGTACTGGGAAGAAAAGGAGGGGTGAGAGAGAATCTAATTTCCAAACAATGGTGCAAAATGTGAGCTAGCATGTCAATTCAGTGATCTCTGAAAGATGATTTGAACCAGTGGAAAGACATGCGCTTGGAGCACAACACGACAGGCAGATACTGTGAATGGGATACTGACCACAGGAAACAGAGATTCCATAATTCAAGCTATCGAGGCACAAAATATGCCACGTAGGAAGGGCACAGAACATGCTCTTGAAACACAAAGGAGTTTTAAATTTTAGTAAGACACTACCACCTTGTCTAAAGGTCTCAGAAGATAACACTGCTGAGACAAGTTCAGGCAAGCACTCCCACTAGATCACTGGGCAAAGAAGTGCGTTCACATCAGCAATCAGTAAATGTTTATTTCCAGTGGGAAGAGGCTGCCAGGAGTGCAGATTCTGGTTACTCCAGCGACCTCACACTGAGCTCACATCAGATAGACAGCTTTCACCCCGCTGGATGCTCAGCTCGCCAACCTCAGGCTACATCTACCCTGCAGGGATGGCAACAGGCTCTCTGGCTAAACCCATCGGACACACGTGAAAATCAGTGCCGGTACTGCCCAGAGAACTGCTGCACATATGGCTGCTAAACTTACTGGGAGCTGAAAAGTGTAATGCGGTGTATTCGTTAGTATTTTCTATTACAAAAAATGCTTATGTTCCCATAGTTACAGACTTGTTTCAGACTATTTAAAATAAAAGAGTTGCAATTCTTCTCAAACGAAATAGAAAAACAAAGAAAGCAGTTTGGGGGGGGTTGGGGTTTGTTTTTCTTTTTGACCCAAAGATCTGTTTTCAAACACAAACCTAGAAGTGAATAACAGGCCTTTTAAAACTAAATTTATATGCCCAGAAACTAAGTTTTCCATGAGCTCAGAGACCAAAACTCAGACACTTACCACTACGATGTAGTTCAATACACTTGTAGCAGATTCAACATCTTTTAAAAAAAAGTTCAAACTCCATTTGTACTCCAACAGCAAGAGCTGGCTTTTCTTCCAAGCCTCTTCACAAACCTGTTGTTCAATAATGAGCTTTCAAAGCTATTGTAAAATTCATTGCTCCCTTTATACTCATCTCATTATCCTGGCCTCTTGCTGTGCTTGCTCCTTTTAATGGATGGAGCAAGTATTAGCTTGATTTCCTACCACACATCAAGTTTTCAGCTGAGGTTAGTAATATACATCTCTAACAAATGATAAGATCTCTGTTAATTTACTAGTAAATGCATAAAGCTGGAGATTTTATTTTTGCCTTGCATCTGACAGATAGTGAAAGTGTACCTTACTTTCCTGACATGCTCTAACTTTTGCATGCAGACACAAGCGATAAGAGGAATTCAAACCAAGGCCAAAACCCAGTTATCATGAATATATCCATTTGCATCCATATGTAGAAGACAAAAAATAAAATCACAAAGAAGTGCCCCAGGAATACTGCAGTCAATACATAAGAAAAGAAAGTTTTAAGACTTGAAGTTGGCAACGGCACATTTTCATGAGAAAATTAAATTAAACCACACGCCTGTTCAAAATACAGCTTACTGAGAAAGTAAATTAAAAAAATCCAAACCAAAACAGTTAAAAAATAATTTCATTGCTACATTTTCCATACTTTATGCATGAGGCCTTGCACATTCAGACACAGATAGCCAGGCGTGAATTCAGATGAAGTAGCATAAAGGAAGGAAGCTGGAATTGATGCTGACAAATCATGAAAGTCCCACAATTCTGGGTGACTCCAAACTCGGCAGACGTGTCAGGACAACATAGCAAGATGCTCTGCTGTTGGCAATCCTGTGCTGACACAGACACTAACTGTTTTTCCTGTGGTAAACTTATAATTCTTTTGTCTAACAGAAATGTAGATCACTTCTTAAGTTTCATAACTGGAAATTAGCAAATAGTATTCACAAACTCACCTCAGTCACCAAGCATCCTATGGTGCCCTAGGCTGACAGCAACAGTCAGAACCTGCCATCTATATAAATGCTGGAAAAAGTTAAAATCACAAGCACAAAAAACCTGGAGAGAGCTCTAAACCTAAGGAACCTCTCTCCTGCAAGTCCAGGGGAGCAAGAGCCAGCCCCTCTGATGACATATATGGCCATACTGCATGTTCCTGTGAAGGAAAATGCCAGGGAGGCACTTGCTCCTTTCAAGTACAGCTGCTGCCTAGGCTGGCTGCAGGAGCCCCAGCTATCCTCACTGCTGCAGCTCAGCCTACCTGACTGCAACACAGCGAGATGCCAGCCTAAACCTTCCATGAGCATTCCTATTGTTCTGGCACTACAAGTTTGTCACTTTTGCTTTTATGCCCAACTTGGTACAGTGGTGTAGCAAATGGATGAGGATCTTCACGTGTTACTGCTCTGCAACAAAGATAAAACAGCAGTAGCTGATGCACACATTTACTTGTATTAAATTTGTAGGTTTGAGCACTCAAACCTTTCAAAAGAGTGAAAAAGAATCACCACAATAATTTCCAGAATTCCCCACTACTGCAAGGACAGGTCTGAGCCTATCAGTACCAATCAAGCTCATTTTAAATAAGCATAACAGCCCCCACAAAATTTGTTTATTGAAATTAACTGTGGGGCTGAGGATAAGTTTGGTTTATTTGCTGCATTAATTTGCAAAGCCAGAGCTGTGTGCTGGAACTTTTAAACAAAGCGCTGGAGTCAGCAGGACCCGAGGTTCTACCCAACCACTGATTCACTGTCTGACCTTGAAGAAGTCCATCACCTCATCATAAATCTGCCATCCCAGCTGTGAAACTGGATAAAAGCAGGACTATCCCACAAAATGCATGCTGCAACTCATTTGGCCTTCTGTTAAATAAACACAACGCCCCCTCAAAACAAACCTGATCAACTAAACAATGTGTTTTTTTCTGTATACAAAGCACTTTGTACTGTACAAAAATGGAGTGCTTTACCAAGTGGGAGGGAAATGGATGTAAATATTTACACATGTAACTGCAAAGAGCTGTTACTCACTCTAGGGATGTGCATGCTGGTAGCTGTATAATTCAAGAACTACATCAGCATTGTGGGGGTGCCTTCACCAGATGGAAATAACATGCTGGTCTCTGGAAAGCACGCACTGTGACAAGGAGGGTAAGGAAAAAACTGACATTAAGGGGACAGTTCCTGCCAGATTGGAAACTAAATTAGCTTCAAATAAAACAGAGATTCAACAAAGCTACAAGTGCTCAGAGCTTAATTACAGGAGTAGATGAAACTACTAGCTTAGCATCCAGATTTTTTTCCTACTTTTCCATCATCTCACAAACTCTTTCAAAAGGCAAGTGTATTTTGGAGTGGTAAGTCAGAAAATACAGAGGGTAGCTACTTCTCCTTATGCAACTTGTGTTCGATTGCCCCTTATGCCTGCCAAGAAAAAAAGTTAATGCTAAGACTCAGAGAAGGGTCACCTCAGCCAGCAACTCATCTGCTTCTGTTGTCTCCTGCTGCAAATGCAGGACCTGTTACTTTACATCCTTCCACACTTGAGCTACTATGGAGGTGACAGGACAATGTTTCAGAGTAACACTTCTAGTGTATTTAGATCAGTGACATATAATCCCAAATGCAAATTAAAAATAGAGGTAACACTTGTGCTATGTAAGGGAAAGAGGCTGACTGGACTCCCTTTCACATGGCAAAGTCTGGCGCCATTAATTCATGGGTCCTAACAGCTTAAGATACCACTTACCAGTGCTGAGAAAACCTGGAACCTGGTTCCAACAGCTTCATTATAAGTTAATTTCATCTTCCATTATAAAAATTAGTCTGTCCCTTTAGAAATTTCTTGACAAAAGAGAATTGTCTACCGTTTCCCATTGCTATCACTTCAAAGATGAGTTTGTTTTACAAGCGTAAGTGTGGCAATGCTTGTCCCTAGTTTGCTGTTCAATTGCCCACTTCTAATAACACATTTCTTTCCATATTCATACTTAAATAGAGGAAGCACTGCCTGTAACTGCAACCTTGAACCTCATGTGATAAGGTGCTTAGTATTTACATAACGTCTACACTAAAACTGATAAGTACATCACGTTGTGCACAGGTTAAAAGTTATGCCAAAAACGCATGACTCAAGAGCAGCTTCCGCAGCTCTGAATCTGTGGTGTCTGAATCTTTGTCGACTTCAAGCTGCCTAATCTGCTCTAAGGACATAAGGTACAGTAAGCTGTTTGTTCAGCTTGTGGTGAGTCAGATTTAAGGATTTCATATTCAAACAGCACTGACTCAAGTAGCAATGTTCAAGGATTTTTCAAAATACATCTGTGGAGCTTATCAATACTGCAATTTGAATACTGCTCTACCTGACTGTGTTTTCTTTAGCCAAGGCCTCGGGTTTTGCTTTAATCTAGCATCAGCATGATGCTATAACTGAAAAATCAAGCCTTCACTTAGAAAACTTCTGTTGGATACTGTTGTCAGCTGTTTCTTCTACAGATATGGACCTGCATGTGATGTAGAGCAAACACATGGTATGTCCAGTGTTTTTAAGAAACAGTACACGTATATGTATCTGTGTGAGCACCTACACACACGTTTCCCCATTTCATCATCTATACAACATATGTACATATGACAATACTTTCCAGAAGAGTTGTATCAGCCTATTAGTGGCATTAAGATAACTGCCCTGCATTGCAATAGCCCTGCTCATTTCAGAAATGTGAACAAATGCATTTGATATGTACACTGTCAGCATGCTTGGGATTAACAGAGATCAGCAACCAATTTGGAGTAATTGAATATTCACAGCAGCAGCTGGTCTGATCTGTTAACACGGTCACACACAGGGAATGTAGGGCAAGCATTTTTAAAAATGCCCAGAAAAACAACCCAGAAGAAAACCAAGGGTACTGCTTAAGAAAACATGGACTCCTAGCAGCCTTCTGCTTCTTGGCCTCCCCTTTGCCTTCTGCACGGTCTTTGCTGGCTCCAGCCCGTACTCTCATCAAGGGTTTTGGTCGTGTACAAACTCAGTGCAGTGATCACATTCTTCCTAGAAGTACACGCCTGTGTGCTGGACTTACCAAGCCTTTGTCACGCTCCTGTTGCTTTCCTGATCATGCAGTAATACTGCCCTCTCTTCCCCCCTACTGAGGACATGTGAAAAACATTAACATATCTCAAATGCCTAGCAGACCTTGAAGTATCCTTGTCAGAACTTTACATTTCCTGGGCAAATCTTGTGGTGACAGAAACTCTCTGTAATTGCATTTAAGCCAGTAATGATGCTCTGATAATGCCAGTGAAGTATGACCATCAGATTTCAATGTATAATAAATGCCTGCCTGAAAGCAGTATTAATAATGGAATGGATTTTATTATTTACTTCTAATTAGAACTCCTTGCTGATGCCAGTGAAAAAACACACTTTCAGGAGAGAAATAATCAGTAGTAAAATACATGTAATTATTTTTATTATAGGCTTGTGTCACTTCTACCTATTAAGATTGCTCCCTTCCCAAATCAGTTTCCCATTTCTGCTACATGTGAAAAGTTCTGGACAAAGTATTCAGTGGCAGGTACACATCTTACTAGTAAATGCATATTTTTCCAAAGTAGCTTGTTTTATCACCATAGGCAAAACAGTACTTTTGAGTCATTCAGGCCTACAATAACTCTAGTGATTTGATACATGAACATTCTACCAAGCCATTCTTTGGAGAGGCAAGATTAATTTAAAAAGGGAACCATTGTTTCCAAGAGGCAAGATTTTATCTTTCCTGTAAAAGTCATCAGCTCTACAAAGTTACAAATCACTGGAGGAAACTCGCATAGCAAATCTTCAGTAGAGCCTCAGACATTTAGCAGCCAAACACCTTGCGAAAGGCCTCCTGCCCTTGGCATGCTCTAGCTGCTGCTGAGCAAGACCTCCTGGAGCTTCCCTTGGCAGCTCCAACATGCCGCTATTCATGCTACCCCTGACCAAAGCCTGCGAACGGAGGACGAGAAGGTCATCTGACCCTTGTGCTCCTAGTGAGCCGAAGGAGGCTGCGTGAGGCTCTGCGCTTTGTTGAGGTTTGCTGGGTTCACAGTGAGGTCCCCCTGCTGCCCTGAGGCTGACTGGGGAGTGCAGTGGGCACTACCATCACCCACCCGGAGAGACCCCGTGCTCCCAGCCCCCAGGAACTACCAGCCCACCCCTGATGTGTCGGCGTGTGCACACGTGTACTCGTGCATCAGAGAGAACAGCAGGGAGCAATGCTGCACGGATGAACAAGCAGGGTGAATGATGAATGGGAACTGAATCTGAAGCAGAAGCTTGGAGAGACTGAACAAGTAAAAGCACAGGAGCCCATGCATGGAAGACAGAACAAAGGGCAGGTAGGAGGCACAAAAATACCCCTCAAACAAACAAAAAAAATGAACAAGGGAGACTACTAGGGCACTTTGAGGAAGCACCCTTTACTTCTACCCTCATATGCACACATCCTTGTAACTCCAGAACATCCAGAAGCTGCTTAGAGATGTGTTGATACTGCTCCCCCTGGTACAGGTCCCTCTCCTCTCCAGCGTGTGCCACAACCACCTGGCTGCAGAGGGGCAGCACACTGCTTTTTCTACAGTGCAGGAAGAGGCTCAGCAGCATCTTTGAACACTCCAGGGTATGACTTTGCAACACAGAGGGGTTTTCTCCATGTACATTTTGTGATTGTCCTTGTCAGCTTGGGTAGATAAATCTCCTTAAATCGTCTCTCAGCTCCACCACGTGTATGCTAAACAGGACCTGGCTTGTTTTACAAAATAAAGAGTGCTAGATGAGGAGGAGGCACATGACCTACACTAACATTTTCTTCCCCTGGTTTAGCATAAATAAAAGCACCACTATGAAAGAGCGCTTAAAGTTCCTTTTGCAGCTAACATTGAAAGAGTTTATTATCACACTGCAGAAATGCTTTAGGGGAAATCTTGCTCTGATAGTGTTCTCATGAGAACATGACGTTTTCAAATAAGTCACTTTAAAATGTTCAAGAATACAAATGTCATGAGGCTCCCAAAGGTGCAAAGATACATCTTATCCCAACGGGAAGCTCCTGTGTTGCCTGCTAAAAGAACCTGAAGTTCTGCAAGAAATACTGCATCTTTCATAAAGTATTTCAGACATCAAGCCTTGAAAGTGATCTGGCATTGAAACACCAGATTGGCTGCTCAGATTTAGTTTGTTTAAAGTTAACTGGTATAGTGAAGCGTACCTGGAGCTGCAGAAGATCCCCCTTTGTTTCTGTATTTCTCTGGTACACAGAGGTAACAGAGATTTCAGGAACTACTTGAGTGACCACAGGACAGGGCAAAGATCAAATGAGCTTTCCATCTACAGAACCAGCACAATGCAGCCAGAGGTACTGCAGCCTTCCCCTATGCTAGTGGATACAGTCTCCTTTCCTACAGATTCATCACCCCACCTCTCCATACCTGCTGTCCAGCCCATGGGCTGAGATCACCAGCACACCTAATGCAGTATCCCACACACCCGCCCAATGCCTACACTGTTTAAACTATTCAAATGACTTGAATAGGTTTTTCACAGCTCACGCCCTTCAGTGCCGTCCTTACTCCCTGACAGAGGAGTGGAGTGGGGATGGGACATGGCTCTGCCAAACAGTGGCTCCCAAGTGGCTGAATGTAAAGCAGAGAGAGAGTGGCCTCTGCTTACCACTATCAATACTTTTTAAAATGGTGCTTGCACATGCACTAGCATTTTCTCAGAAGCCCTCATTGTGTAAAATCCTGTCCAGAATTATCCAGTCATTTGACTTTTTAATTAAAAAAAAATTAAAATAAAAAATCGATATAATAAAAAATAGGGCACTCTAGGCCACTTGTGTTTTGCTCAACTCATCCTCTCCAAGTAAAAATCTCAGTGTCCATCCACCATTTATCTGTACTGTAAGGTACAAAGCCTCACCAGAGCAAAACTGAGCAGTGCCCTGTTGCAGAGCGAAGTATCCAGGCACGTAATTGTGCTTAACCTAAACCATATGTTCCTAAAAACACCAACAATGCTGAACAATGAGACCAGCCTCACATCCAAGGGAATTTAGGAACAGGGGAACAACTGAAGTGACAAGCTTGTTCATCACAGAGCTACAGATTCATTGTTGTCGTTGTTTTTTGGCACGATGCTGCCTGAATTCCTTCCCATGTTTTGTGAACAGCTGAACTGTGTTCCCTTACAAAAGAAATTAATATGGCAGCTTGTGTACATCTGCTTTAATCTTAAAACAAAGCAGTTTTGCTATCTTTAGTACAAGCATAATAAAGGCACCAAAAAAAGACAGATGGTTTGGATTTTCTTTGCAGAAAGCAAGAGAGAAGACTGACATCTCAACAGTTTACGTAGCCACAACCCATTACGTGGCCACAGCAAACTGAAGAGGGATGCAGAAAGTACCTCTTTGTCAGCGTCTCAGATGCCGACTGCTTTCAGTCAGGTCTTATAAAAAGCATAAAACAACTCTGCTCACAGATAAATGCTTTTGTTCATACAGATTTAATTTATATTGTTAGGAAAACACTTAACAACGGCCACACTAATGCCAAACAAATTAATTTCAGTAAAGCTAGAGCAAACACTACCATTATGTTTAGGCAGCACAGAACAAAACCCTTGAAAATCCAACATTAAAGGAGTTATTTATGGTCATTGCTCAGCCCTCCTGACCCCATCATTTGTGCATTAGAAATCTCCTGACTGCTCATTTGCAAACTCCCTGGCTTCTGCCAAAAACTGGCCATGCACTGATAGCCAGAAAGTTCATTTTGCAGGGATAATACAATCACCTTGGTCTGGCAGTTGGGATGGGGTTTTGGGTTTTGCTTTGAGGTTTTTGTTTTGTTTTGCTTTGGTGTTTTTTTTACAATTCAGCCTTCCTTTTAAAATATCTCACTTCAGGATTAAAACTTTCCCCTTCCTGAAATCAATCAAATTGATAGTGGTTTTGGCAGAAAGGCAAGTAACAGGAAAAACGTAAGGACAGAACATGTGCAACATATCCAAGAAGTAATTCATAACTTGGTCTGTATTTTTTTATGTAACAGATACATAGTTCAGGGAAAAGCACACACAAAACAAGGCTTTTCCTTATTACCCTTTAACAAATATTCAGAGAATGGTAGTCATGCAAAAGTATCACCCTTGATATAAAGGGATAAAAAAGAAAAGCTGAATTAGCTCCTGAATTAGGGGGAGGAAAAAAGTTCTCTGATACAGATATTGCTTCCTTTAGCACAATTAAATGCCTTTTTGATATTTCCATGTTGGAGAATTTAAGAGACCCAAATTAATGATTTTTCCAATTAGCAAGTACTTAAAAAGTAAAAGAAGATGGCACACATGGAAAAAACCCAAAACACTTGCTCAATTTGTGAGTGCTTCCACTTGAACCAGTGCTCAAACACAGTATTGACAAGTAACGCTTGGGGTTTAGAAGCAGCATTTCCATTAAGAAAAATGTTTGCTGCAGTTGCATTAAATCCTTACCAGGCACGGGGAGGCTTTTGTGCATTGCAGTTACACTCCATTAAATGCTTCACAGGAGGGCTGGCGTGACACGGCTCAGTGGGCCTGTGGGACACGTGGGCTTGCAGGGCACGTGCAGCCTCTGCAGCATCGCTGGCTTGACTGGCACCCTTCTCCAAAGAGCAGGGGACAGAGCAAGCACGGGCGACCGGAGCACAGCCACCCCTCCTTGCAGCTCCCTCTAGGAGATGCCCGGCAGGCTGGGGTGCCAAAGGGCCCCTGGGACGGCCACGGGCAGTTGTGCAAGGCGGGGAGGCCAGACTCCCTGCGGAAGCTCCCGCAGGAAGCTGCCGGCTCACATCTGTCACGAACTCTGTTTACAGGCGCGCCAACAGATGCTTGCAGTGAGAGTCACTGAACTTTGACATCCAACATAAAGATGTAAACACTTCTCCACAGAAGATAAATCCTGAGTACTAAAAGGCGCTCTGGCTGACTTCTGGCCCTCCCCAACCCCACACCATCCGCCAAACCCAAAACTTCAGCACATATCCCTTAAAAACAACAACAACAATAAAAAAGACCCAAAGCACAAAAAACCCCCAAGAAATCAACATACTAATAACCACAGCACCAAGCTCTTTTAAGTATGCTAATCAATAGAATTATTACAAGTAAGCCAAATATAACTAACTGGAGAATAAAATGAACTTTACAGTGTTTAGACAGATGGAATCTGATTTCCTGCTGTAAAGCTGCTGAATTTGGCATTGACCCTGAGCCCCAAAGGCAGGGAATCTGCTGCCCAAAACACACACGAGCTACCCAATGTCCGGAATCAGTAGTCACTACCCTTCATACGCACCATTAAATTAAAGAGCATGGAAGTCTTCATAAGTAAAGTTTGCAAAAAGAGATGGAATCATTTAATGCTAAGAGCAGCCAAGACCAAAGCCCACTGCATATATCTGTGTATTTTCTTAAGAGGCTGTATATACAAGGGAGCTCACAAAGGGCTTCTTTAAAATGCTCCCTTGTAAATGTGTATTTGAAGGGTAGTAGATATTGAATTCAGGGAAATGTCCAAAAAACCACTATTTGGAAATATTTTCAGGTCTTCACGTGGAAGAGCTAGAAGTAAGCATGACGCTTTTCAATGCTAGCTAAGTAAATCCTTGTCCAGAAGGATTTACTTCTCCAATGCCTGATCCTATGAACTATGGATGCAGCCAAACACAGCATTTACTGATAAACAGTCCTACTGACTTCAGTAACTTAAGCCAAGTAACTTCAGTGGTGTTATTCATGCCCTGTGAATATGAACGGAAGACTCTTGTTTAAAAGGGCTCCTCACAACAGCAAAGGCTAGCACAAGAGAGTCCCAAGTGAGGGTGAGAAAGGACACAAGGCAAAGAAAAGAGTCCTTATGAGAAATGCTTAGCCAGTACCTTCAGGTTTGGGGCTTTCTTTTTAATTTTAAACTGAAAGTGAGGAAAACGTGAGCCCTCCTGGTGTAACCACACAGTAACGTCAACATAATCCTATAGATAACTCAAGAATCAAACAAAAGGAATGCCCCCCCCACCCCCCAAACTAACCAAAACAGAAAGAACAAACCCCAAACCTCAAACAAAGCCCAGGTCTACAACTCCTGAATGAGGTCACGATGAGAAACTCTACCAGCCTTCAAACCAGAGAGGAAAAAAAAAAAAAAGTGAAAACCTCCATGGAAAACATACTTGAGCTGTGTTTAACAAGGAACATCTGTAGCCTTCCAATTCCTGAGATGCAGAAATGCCGCAGAAGAGCCACAATAAGTTAAACACACAGGAAAAAATACTTTTGTTGCTGCCCAAACCATTTACAGGTGCCTCTGATCTGAAGCTAAGGATACCAAGCTCTACTCTGTTTGCTGACATAACACCATGCTGTGAAGGACTTCTTTGTGAAGAAAATTCACAGAAAGCTGGTTTAACTGACAAAGTCTTTACTGGTGAAATATGACATCTGTTTTTTAAAGAGTCTACATTTTTTGGATATTATCACTCAGCTGGTTCTATTTATAACATCTGATGTAAAAGTTTCTCTCAGTCAGCTAAGTAGGTATGCAATTAAGTATCCTGAAATTTTAGTGTCAGACTGAGGACAGTGTGCAGCAATTGATTCAACTTTTACTTCTTCCTGGATGAGTTTGGTCAGATAAGATTTCCCCTACACACACATACATACGTTATGTCTTACATATATACAATTCTTCCCTTGCAAGGGAATGGATGTTATTAAAAATGTGTCTTCTTAGGTGCTGTTCTGGAAGTCCTCAATTCTCAAAGGCTTAAACACAGTGCTACCTACATCAACAGCCATGATTGCATTAGAAAAAAAAAAGGGGGGGGGGGACACAGACATGCTGACTATATATCTATCGGCATTACTTTCATATATACTTGGATGTACAATAGAAGAAAAAGTAGTCCTACTTAGAAGACTAGAAAAACGTTCTTGAAATCAATGCCAAGCAACACAACACAGCTCTTCTGAAAGATTTCACTCGCCCCAAGCTTTTTGTATTTGCTATCTGTGCTTTCATTGCAGACAGTTTCATGTGTGTCTGTGCAAGTCAAGAGCACAATGCAGTCCTCTTTTGATCTGGAAAAAAGTTCACAGTATTCAGAAAAAAAGAAAAAAGGAGAGAAACTGGAAAGAGGTTTTTTCTCAATGGAACTTCTGATTACTGAACATACACAAGTAAGTCATTTCAAACAAAGCATAGAATGGCAGCAGGGCTTCTAGGATTTTATTTAAACATTCACTTGAGCACTTTATAAGCTCACGCAGCTTCATTAAAAATACAGTAAGACAATGAGGAAATGTCTGCTTTACTGTAAATAAAAGCTTTAAGGAATAAATAATTTTAACCCTAAAAATATATGTAGCAAAAATATCCTCAAACATGAAAAACAAATGCAGTAACTGTAACGTCGTCTTATATATGAATATGTATCTAAACACATAAGGAAAGATTAGGACCTACTTTTATAATTCTAAGCGTTCATAGACTGCATTGACATACTTAACATATTCATACTAAGTATGAATATACTGTATTAATGCAGTATAGTCATAGACATGGTTATGAGCTTCACCAGCTCTCTGCACACCAGTGGAACAAAAAACCAAACAACACAACCGTCCTACCCACCAACTAGCAAATGAGTACAGCGTCTTCTCTTCTGGAAAGTACTAGGTTTGTGCTTATAAAGGGAAACATATTTACAATATGAAATGTCTGTACGTCATAGCTTTTCCAGTCACTGCAGACTCTCTGTTTTGAAGGCCAGCCTGCAGGAAGCTTTGGAGAGCTACTCCAGAGCCACCTGGAGCCCAGCGTCATGAATGTGTGCTAAGAGGGAGCTCACACCTTTCATCTCCCCCTACTTTATCGTGGGCCAGGGTGCTGAAACACAGGCCTGAAGTACTCTTCCCCTCCTTGTATTTAATGAGGCTTTCATCTACCCCCATACAGTGCCACATTTTTCTTCTTTCCATAAAGAGCTAAGAATTTTTCATAGCTATTTGCTCAGGGAAATCCAAACTTTCAACCTGATATTCCCCATTTTAGTACACCATATCTCATGTATCAGATATTCCCCACAGACCATCAAATCAGCTAGTTTTAGCAAACCATCTCACACAGAGGATCACAACAGCAGAAGACAGTATCACTGTTGTCTTTTATGATAATTAGCCAATGAACTGTTTAACTGTAACATTCAGGCAATAAATACAAGAACTCTTGAGGAAGAATTATATCACCATGTGATAACCAAGAAATTGCTACGCAGCTTGTTAAAATATCATTACATAATCCTACCTTCACACTGGGTAGGATTCCTACAACCACCCCTTCAGCATACAACTGTATGCTGCTACAGGTTTTTGTGGCAAATTAATTTCTGCCTCTCAGAACACAAAGAAGAAACTAAGAAGTAATGTACTGTGCTGTGAAATTTTAATTATTCTGCAAACTGACATTGGCAAAGACTTGAAGTCCAAACTCATAAAAGTAAAATCCGAAACTAACTCCAGCAACGCACCTTCCTAGTCCCACTGCCCTTCCAATCACATCTTCAGAAGACATGCAAGATGCTCAGTGGAAAGGTGAGAAGTGCAAAGTCTTGTAGAAGCTACTGAATCAGAGAAGATGAATAACAATGCTGTGCTTTGATAAGGTCCCAACGCTTTCATCAGTTTGTCATTAAACTTGAACAGGAGCTCCAGCTGTCAAAATGATGTGGGAATCAATACACCAACATGCTTCAAAAAGCATCATCATCCCTTATTTCTGCAACCTCACCCCTTGCTTCCCCTCTCTTGGTCCTCAAAGTGATATCCAGCATAGCAGGGATTGCCAAACAGTTAGAGGTAATAGTCAAGCATTATCTCAGTTCCATTTCACCTGCTTGCAACCTTCTGCAGCCCACAGGTAACCAAACAGCAAGGGCAGGATGGTCTAAAAGAACACCAGGAAAAGCAGTGGGAGAAAATATATTAATTGACCAAAGTCAGCTGGCACAGTCCTTTTACACATGAAGTCCAGTCCTGAAACTATAAGCCCTGAAAACGATTAAGGTATCAAATCCAGTGAATTTATACTGTGCCTTTGGCTGTGCAGCTGCCAGCTCAGACCTGCTGAGGAGGTGGAATGCCACATCACAGGTCTGAAGGTTGATCCGTACGTCCTTCCCACTTCGCGCTGCCTTGTGTTAACACATGCACACCAAAACAAAAGGAGGTATTTTTTTCCCCAGTGATGTTTATAACACCAGGGTTTTCTAAGCAAATTTAATCAATCACGTGACATCATGGTAAAGACTTGAGATTTTTTCCATATTACCTGAAGTTTCAGCTCACATTATGTACACCATGGAAAAGCACTAACATCACACACAATAAACACACAGAACATCATCAACAAGCAACTTATCTGCTGGTGGATGCTAGCACTAGCTCTGCCATTCTTTTCCAGGGCACCCAAGCAAACTGACCCTTTTACAGTGGCATCTGTGATTCCCTTAAGTGTAAGGATTTTGCAGCTCAAAACACTTCTAAAAGTCAGGCTCTTTACGGCCACACATCCAGTTACAAAATCCTGTGAAAATTACAGGTAGTGTCCCATGTAAGCATGTGGGTCACTCCTACTAGGAGCCCGAGAGGGCTTGTGTTTAAGATGAAAGGCCCAATGCTGGACATTTCCTGGAGGATGTTAGCGTAACAACACTCAGAGCAGCCTTTCTACACTGCAGCTCAAATATAATGGTGATGCTTTGATGTGATGGAGCCTTCTTTATTTTTTGCTTGAAAAAGCCAACAGAGGAGACAGTCTCAGCCTTTCCACTTAACTGACTTCAAATTTCAGTATGAAAAGTCAAAATATGCAATGCCCCAATTCTGAGAAACTTAAGGCACAATTTAATAGGCATCCCACAGAAAACATACCAGCACACAGGTGGCTTTCTTGTTTCTCTGAGAGGAGGCTTTGTACCTAGTGGTAGTTGTTCTTCTCAGTCTAATTTTGTGGGTGTCTTCCCCCCTACCATGTGTGTCTGGATCACCAATAACTTGGTGCAAGAGAAAAGGATGATAGAATCATAGAATGCCTTGGATTGAAAGAGACCTGTAAAGGCCATCTAGCCAAACACCCCTGCCGCAAGAGGGGTACCTTCCACTAGACCAGGTTGCTCAAAACCCCATACAACCCGACCTTGAAGACTTTCAGGGATGAAGTATCCACAACTTCTCTGGGGAATCTGTTCCAGTGCCTCACCACCCTCAAAATAAAGAATTTCTTCCTTTATCTCATCTAAATCTGCCCTCTTTTAATTTAAAACCACTACCCCTTGTTCTACTGCAACAGGCCCTGCTAGAAGGTTTGTCCCCTGCTTTCTTGTAGGCCCCCTTTAGGTACTGGAAGGTGCTATAACATCTCCCTGGAGCCTTCTCTTCTCCAGGCTGAACAACCTCAAGTCTCTTAGCCCGACCTCATAAGAGATGGGTTCCATCCCTTTGATTATTTCCATGGCCTTCCTCCATGGTTCCAACAGGTCAATGACCTTTCTGTGCTGGGGGTCTCAGAGCTGGATACAGCACTCCAGGTAAGGTCTCACGAGAGTGGAGTAGAGGGGCAGGATTCCCTCCCTTGACCTACTGGCCATGCTGCTTTTGATGTAACCCAAGATCCAGCTGGTTTCCTGGGCTGTCCACACGTTGCCAGCTCATGTCCCGCTTCTCATCCACCAGCACCCTGAAATCCCTCTCGGCAGGGCTGTTCTCAATCCGTCTGTATGGATACCAGGGGTTGCCCCAACCTAAATGCATGGACCTTGTACTTGACCTCTATGAACTTCATGAAGTACATGCATGTGCCCACTTCTCAAGCTTGTCCAGGTCCCTCTGGATGGCATTCCATCCTTCAGGCTTGTCAGTTGTATCACTCAGCTTGGTGTCATCTGCAAACTTGCTGAGGCCGTGCTCTATCCCACTGCCAATGACATTGATGAAGGCATTAAACAGTTCTGGTCCCAGTCCAGAACCCCAAAGGACATCCTTATCACCAATTGAGCTCTTGACCACTACTGTCTGGATGCAATCACCCAACCAATTCGTCACCTACCAAACAATTCATCCATCAAATCCATATCTCTCCAGTTTAGAGAGAAGGATGTTGTGGGAGATCGTGTCAAAGGCTTTAGAGAAGTCCAGACAGATGACATGCACAGCCCTTCCCTTACTCACTGATGTGGTCACTCCATCATTTTCATCCCTCACTGCCCGCACAGCAGCAATTTAATCACGAGTATGTTACATCTTGCCCATCAAAAGCCACTCCACAATTCTGTCTGGTTCCTTTCCTGCCTGGAGAAAGGCATGTAAAGAAAGCAAAGGTTCTCTGTCTCTGAAAGACATGCTTTTATTTTTTTGGCCATGTGCCAGCCCCCACTTTCTGTTACTGTAAGGGAATACAACCTTGGAGAGGCCACCTTCCTCCAGTAAACTACACAATCACTGAGCTATGTGGATCAAGGCTCTCACACTCAGCAGCATTACTTCAGCTTTGTCAGACACAATCATTGCAACCAACTAGAGAGGCAGCAGAAAGAACTATTAAAACCAAGTTTCACATTCAGGTGATACAAAATGAATATTTTATTCACAGGCCTTTTAGTTTCCCACTATGCCCTCCACGCAAGGAGAAAATACATTGCTTCCGCAGCTGGTGTCACCGCCATAATTTTGGGGGGGTTTTAAAACAGAATGGCCTATGCAGCGCCAGGCATGCTGGCACAGATGGGACTCACCTTTCTTAATGAGATTTCCATTTCATTTTGATTATGGAGATGTGGTGGGATAGTTCCCATAGCGGAATGTTGCCATGAATGGCTACATGCTGTTAATGAGACAGCCCAGGAAGGTGCAGTGGTGGAGTTGCCCTCTCTGTGAGGCAACACTTGGAGTACATCGAGCTCTGTCTCAGAGTGGATGGTGAGCGAGTTAACAGCTCATGGGTCAGGATAAAAGAGCAGACTAGGAAGGATGACACTCTGTGACTGTTTGATCCAGGTTGCCTGACCAGGAGGATGAAGTGGGTTAGGCCTTCGACAGGCAACTAAAGCAGCCTCAAAGTCACAGGCCCTGGTTTGTGTGGGGGACTTCAACTACCCTGACATCTGCTGGAAAGCTACACAGCAAAGCATAACAGGCCAGGAGGTTCCTGGAAATCACTGATTACAACTTCCTGTCACAGAGAGTGCAGGATCTCACAAGGAATGTTGTGCTGCTTGACCTCATAGTAACCAACAAGGAAGGCCTTATTGGAGATGATGGTTGGGCGCAGCCTTGGCTGTACTGATTATGAGATTGTAGAGTTCAGTATTGAACAAAGAGGTAGTAGATCAGTGAACAAGATTATGACCATGGATTTCAGATCAGCTAACTTTAGCCTCTTTAGGGATATTCTTGGAAGAATTCCATGGGAGCAGGCCTTGCAGGGAAGAGGGATCCAGGGGAGTTAGTCAATAATCAAGGCTCACTTCCTTCAGGCTCAAGAACAATGCATCACAATGAGAAACAAGTCAGGCCAAGGTTACAAGAAACCTCTGTGAATGAATAAAATAATGTCATTGCTCAAGGATAAGCAAAAAGTTCACAGGGGATAAGTACACAGGGGATGAAAGTAAGGTCAGGCCCCTTGGAGTGAATTTAGAGAGGTGATCAGGTTAAGCAGAAATGAAGAAGAAAGGCCAAGGCCCATCTAGAATTAAATCTGCCCAAGCATGTAAAACATAATAAAAAGGGCTTCTTCAAAAACATCAATAAACAGAAAGAAAGCAAAGGATAATGTGGGACTGTTATTAAATGGAGGGGGGATCCTGGTAACAGTAGACACAGAGAAGCCAGTTGCTGAACACTTCCTTTGCGTCAATCTTCACTGACAACACCAGCCCTCAGGGATCTCTGACGGAGGAGACCAAGGCAATGAATGTCAGGAGGAAGATTTCCCCTTAGTCAAGGAGGATTTGGTCAGAGAACACCTAGGCAAACTGGACATCCACAAGTCCATGGGCCCTGACAGGATGCATCCATGGACTGCTGAGAGAGCTTGTGAACACCACAGCAAGGCTGCTCACGATCCCTTTTGAAAGGTCATGGAGATCAGGAGAGGTGCGTGAGGGCTGGAAGAAAGCAAACATCACTCCAGTCTTCAAAAAGAGCAAGAAGGCGGACACAGGAGACTATCAGCCAGGCAGCCTCACCTCAATCCCTGGAAAGCTGATGGAGTGCCTTATTCTGTAGGCCATCTCTACCCACATGGGAGACAAGAAGGTGATCAGGAGTAGTCAGCATGAGTTCACTAAAAGTAACTCATGTTTGACCAGGCTGATTGCCTTCTGTGCTGAAACAACTACCTGGAGGTATGAAGGGAGAGCTGGGCATATTTTCTACCTTGACGTCAGCAAGGCTTTTGACATAGTCTCTAATGAAATCCTCATAGGCAAACTCAAGAAGTGTAAGTTGGATGAGTGGACAGTGGAATGGATTCAGAACTGGATGGGTGGCAGATCCCAGAGGGCTGTGATCAGTGGTAGAGTCTGGTTGGAGGTCTGTCACTCATGGTGTCCCCGAGGGTTCTATACTAGGCCCAGTGTTATTTAATTTGTTCATCAATGGCTTGAATGAGGAGATAGAGTCCCTTCTCAGCAAGTTCACTGCTGACACAAAGCTGGGAGGAGAGGCCAATACTTCAGGTTGTGTAGCCTTTCAGAGGGACCTGGACAGGAGAGCTGGGCAGACAAGAACCTTCTGAAATTCAATAAAGGCAAGTGCAGGGTCTTGCACAGAAGCACCTGGGGATCCTGGTGGACAACAAGCTGTCCATGAACCAACAGTGTGTCCTTATGGCCAAGAGGGCCAATGGTGTCCTGGGATACATTAAGAAGAGCATTGCCAGCAGGCTGAGGGGCGTGATCTTGCCCCTCTGCTCAGCCCTGGTGAGGCCACATCTGAAATATTGTGTGCAGTTCTGGAGTCCACAGTACAAGAGAGACATGGGAGCTTCTGGAGCAGGTCCAGTGGAGAGCTACAAAGTTGGTCAAGAGTCTGGAGAATCTCTCTTATTCTCAGCCTTAAGAAAGGCTGAGGAAGCTGGGCCTATTCAGCCTCAAAAAGATGCAACTATGAGGTTACCTCATTAATCTGTATAAATATCTGAAGGGAGGATGTCAAGAGGATGGAGCCAGGCTCTACTTGGTGGTGCCAAGCAGCAGGAAAAGAGGCTACCAGCAGAAACTGATGCACAGGAAGTTCCACCTAAACACAAGCAAAAACTTCTTTACTGTGAGGGTGACCATGCACTGGAACAGATTGCCCAGAGAGGTTGTGGAGTCTCCCTTACTGGAGATATTCAAGAACCATCTGGACACAATCCTGTGACACGTGTTCTAGGATGACCCTACTTGAACAGGGAGGTTGGACCAGATGACCCACTGTGGTCCCTTCCAACCTGATCCATTCTGTGAGTCTGTGAAAGCTTATTTTTTACAGAGCTGTGGAAAAGACAAATTATAGAGGAGCAAAGCCCATACCTGACCATAGTCTGTCCTGAATACGACAACTCCTTCCGCACAGGAATGAACAGTGCTGGGATAATGCTGATTATTTTCTCGCAGCCAGACCCGAGACCCCTGCAATAAAAAGCCAGAGTTATAGATGGCATAACAGAAAAACTGAAAAAAGAATTTCACTCACTATTTTTCTCTGGAAATACTTATCAAGTAATAGGAGAGAAAGTGAAAGCAAAGTCCAAATAAGCAAATGAAAGAAAATAAAATAATCTCTTAGCAAGTATTTGTTGGTGTCTGCTCGATTCGTAAACACAGGAGAACTATACTGAAGTGCCTTTTTTTTTTTTTTACAAGCTCCTAAATGCCGGCAAGAGCAGCTGGAGCCAACCCTTTGATTCTCAGAGTCATGTGCCTCATGTTAGCACAAGTAAAATTACAGAGCGGTTTTTGAATTTACACACAGTTTAAAAGATCTGCCCCAAAGCCAGCTGGCTCTTTACCTGTTTATTTTCAACCTCAGTCAGACACTCCCAGCACTTCTATCTTTCACCTTTTTTCTAAACTACTTTGCCCCTTATACGGTTCTCCTCTCTTGGCTGCACAACAATGCAGAGGATTAAAAAAAAAAACAAACAACTAGTAGCAAGCAAGGTTACAAAGAACTGATATTTGCTATGAAGGCATTTGAGACACTATCAGTGAGACACCTAAGTCAGTCTAGTAGAGGAGGTGGAGCTTAATGCTGCATCCACCACCTGGCTGGTAGCTGCAGCATTAAGAAAACAGGAGTATTGAGCACAGAAAACAAGGGAGGAGGATCACAGCTGATGCTGCAAGTGCAGCAAAAGCCATCCCATAAGCAAGAGCCACCCGAGTTGCTCCTGCACAGGAGAAGACTTTAGCTGACATGAAAACACTGAGCAGCAGTGACCCATGGCCTAACTTCCAACCCAAACTATACTCCCATTCTCTTCAGACATCTGGCTCCATATCAGAACAACAGTATTTTAGTGGTATTCAGAGAACAGAGATTCTTTTCACCAGAACAGTCAAATATCCTCCTAAAGGAAAACTAAAGGGCTGGTAGGAAAGTGCTGGGATATACCCTGACAGTCATAAGGTTTGGGTGTGCAATCACAAGAAAAAACCAATTAAAATAATTTTGCATGCTAGCATCCAAAGGCTGTCCTTGCCTGAATCTTCACACAGAGAAACCAGAGTCTTTTTAAGATGGAGGGGTTGCAGTCCTGATTAATAATCAAGACAAATACAGATTTTTATATTCTGTTGCCTATTTAAGAGGTGAGTGGCCCATGAGCTTACCATGGACTTCAGCCATATTACAAGTTACATATGTCTTTAGATCATGTTGAATAAACATTATTCTTCTTTCTAAGATGGAACAATAGCAGCACTGAGACAAAACAGTACTCACGGAGAATTTAAAAACTCTTGCTGTTTGGTTTCTCTACATGGGAAGAGCTCACCTGGACACAAAGGACAAGGCAAGAGCATCCCTCTATTTTTTCCCACTGCATCTTTTCACAAACCATTTTCCATTTTCAATGCAAATGCCTGTGGAGCAGTTTGCCCTTTTACTTCCAAAACCTCAAGTCAGATGGTTTCTAGGTATACAGCAATTATGAGGCAGCTCAAATGCGACTCAAAAGTGCAGGGGTAACGCAGATGAAAGCAGAAAGGAGAGCGCCAGTACCTGAGATGGGCAGGAGGGAGCAGGGGACTGGGAAACAGTGGGGAGACGGCTTCCCAGAAATGGTAAAAGCAATAGATAAGACTTGAACATTAAATTCAAAATCCAGTGACAGCAGCTGGAACACTTCCACCCACTCTCCTGGGTCTACATCAGACTCCGGTCATCAGAAAATCCAGGGCACTGCTCTGTTTTTTCCTCTTGAACACCACAAACACCCCCATGCTCACTGGTCCAAGGGTACCTCTCACCCTGCACTTCCCAGAGAAAGGAAGGCTGACGTGAAGGCATTGCTCTTGGACTTCCTCTGCTACCTCCCCACCAGAGCCAGCAAACAGAAATGTTCTGTGTCCCTCAGGTACAGACACAGGAGTGATGACAACTTTGAAGGCTACATACTTGGAACTAAAGAGTACCTACCACAACCACCATGGCAGACACCAAGGGCTTTTATCACATTAATGCAGGTGCTGCCATCAGCCCACTGTCCCCAAGAGCACCTGAGAGTGAAAACCTGAGAGTGCAGCTGCCTGTCAGCCCCTGTGGGGCTGGGTGATGCAGAGCCCACTTAATTCATCGTGGAAGAGGTCTAAAGCCCATTTAGCATGAGTGCACAGCACTGTGTAAGAGAGATGATGTGATGATGTACTCATGCTGCACCCTGCCATACAATGAAAGCAAGGTGAGCTGGGCTTTGCCTGGGATTCCTGCATGTCCTCAGCCACCTCACTTCACCCATGCATCACAGAAGGCTGAAATTGACAGGGACCTCTGGAGTGTCTCTAGTCCAGGGGCTCAAGCAGGCTCACACAGAGCTGGCTGTGAAAGCACTTAGTCATTCCCACAGTAGAAAGTGTTTCCTGATGTTCATTGTGAGCCTCCTGTGTTTCAGCTTGTGCCCACTGCCTCTCAGCCTGTCACTGAGCACCACCAAGAAGAGCCTGGCTCCCTCCTCTTTTATCTTATCTCCAGGTATTTACATACATTGATGAGATTCCCCTAGGCTTGAGAATTCTAGCTCTCTCAGCTTTTACTTCTAGGAGAGTCCCTTCATGATCTTTCTGGTCCTTTGTTAGACCCTAACCAGTATGTCCATGTCTCTCCTGTACTGGGGAGCCCACAACTGGACACAGCATTCCAGCTCACAGCTCACCAGGGCTGAGCAGAGGGGTAGGATCACCTCCATCAACCTGCAGGCAACACTTTACTAACATGTTCAATAGTAATGTCTATAGAAACCTCAGGAGATGAGATACTCCTGACTTAACATAGGACACTAGGAGAAAGAATCCTCAGCTCATCAAACCACTCCACTCAATCAGACAACTACTGTCCCATGTTTGAATATTTTGCTGTTATTAGTGGGATTATTATGGCATAAAATGGAAGGACTGCAAGGTTATCCAGCTCCCAGAAAAGTTTTACTTCACTGGTCTTTCCTGCCTCAACCTAATAACCCGACAAAAGTAAGGCACATCAAAGCTTCCCTCCACAGCAAACAGTCATAGTTTGGTTCAAAAATTGCAAGGGATTTAATGACGGTGGTTACCATCATCATCAAGCTCTGGAGACCTGATGGCTTGAGGGGTGGATGCAGGTACTACCATCACCCGAAGCCGCAAAGGGAATTTGGTCCCAGCCTTCCCCCACACATAGAAATACTTTTGCCAGGCTGCTGCTGGGCACTAAGGGTCTGTACTGGTCAGTCTCCCCGGTCTCCTTCTGCTGAGCTCAATCCATCTAAATGCAGACATAAACAGCAAAAAAAACCTATCTGCCAAAACGCAGTCCAGTTCTTCAAGTGCTTCAGGACAACCAAACCCCTGTTATTCTACTGGTTTATTATTTACCAGGATCTCAGAAGCTCAAGTAATGTGAAGTTTACGCTTTCAGGAGCAATGAAAAGCTTATAAACATTAAGCCGCAACAAAATTTGCCAAAAGCTCAGCATTCAAAATAGCCTCTCAGAAGGAAGAAAATGTTTTCCATCTTGAAATTAAATAATTAATGCTGCAAATTTTTTTTCGGGCTATGAAGGGGAAAAGAAGGAGCCTGCACAGAAGCCTTCACTTCGTTGGGCTAGTGCTATAATAAGCTTTTTAAAACAGGGAAAGGGGTTGATTTAAACAAATGTACATTGTTAGGGGTCAATAGCTGCTATTCAAAGGAGGCTGGAACAATGCAGTTCACAAAGCCAGAGGCATCTGGAATGCAAATACAACATGTTCCCTGGCAAGGTAGCTCTACAATGGAGTGTCTGTCCATGGACCTTCCCCTCTGGGTGGGGGCAAAACAAAAAGGTCTTGGCAAGAGATACCTCGCCAACTATGCAAGCTCCAGCTGCCATCCCTCTGCAGTGCATTAGCCAGGCACCAGTGACAAAATCTTCACCAGTGCCTACTTTATGGACAAGACTTGGCATGCAGGACCCACCTGAGGAAGGACTCTTCTCAATGCACATGGAGGCTACAATGACCTCAACCTCTTTCTCAGGGAGAAGCCTGGTGTCTTGGGTTACTCCAGAGCTCCCTGAGAAGCCAGCCTTCTGTGGTAAGTGGGCAAAGAAAGCCATGGGGCACTAACTACAGCCCAATGTTTTTCATTTCCATGAAGTAAGGCTGTAAAAATACTTGGAATAGTGTTTGTAGAAGAACAGCCGTATGCCATCATTTCCGTAGCAAATAAATTTCTCCTGACTGCAAAACTGAAAGGAAATAGCTTTGCAAATCTCACAGCTGCAAGACCACCTGGAGAAGTCCTGGGTCTTTCTACCTCACAGATTTTGCTGCTGAAAATGCAAACACTACTTGTTGTCTTCCTCAGTATTCTGTTCTTGGAGATGACAAAACTCCATTCTGTTTTCACTTTCTGTTGGATATATATGCTGAAAATCACAAAGTTAGTGAAGTAAATCATTAAAAGTACCTCATTTAAGTAAAATGGTGAAGCATTCACTGCAAAACTCTAATTAACAAGATAGATTTTGTATGCATCCATGTTGTATGCTGAATAAAATAACTGCACATTAATTACATTTTATATACATATATATCATATATATGTCTACATATGGAAAAGCAGATACTGTGTAACAACTGTGTCCTCATCTCAGTGCAAACTTATAATGTGAAATCCAGTCAACACATCAATGCAGTTGAATCAAAACAGTTAAAACTGCTTTAAATTAAGAGCAATGGATGTAGGTTATGCTGCATCTGCATTCAAAAAGCACACCAGTATTAAGGCTTGGCAAAGCGAAAGGAACAACCATCAGTATGTATTTAGAGAACCTTTTGTTTATGCACCTCAGTAGCTTGGCTCCAAATACAAAGTATGAGAGACAGGAAGAGATGTTATTAACTAGGTCAAACCGGACATAGCTTTTTAATGCGAAAGATAACCAAAACCACATTTATCTTCATTCCTTCTCTTTCCTAAGTCACAAACTGATGACGATTAATGAGGGGCCACAAAAAGAAAGAAGTCATCAAGAAAAAGACCACAACTTTTCTAATTTCTTATTAGTAGTCAGTTATTGTTCTGAAAACTCACCCTTCCCTGTTGGTCTTGGCTACTGAAAACCCTTAAATTTAGGCACCCAAAAACCTTAACGTATTAAGTGCCTGGCCAGACTAATCAGTGGAAAGTTCACTGGAAGCTGAATATCCCTCACTGACTTCAATTCACATTTGAACCATTCAGCCTCTTGAGCAGAAAACCAGACCGGTTCTTCCATAACTAAGTCCAGGGAAACAAGCAGTAATGGCCATTTGCTGATGTATTGCTCTTTACTTCAGAGTGTAGGTCTAGATGCCCTCCTTTGCACTGCCTGGCTTCCCTGGTGCTGCTTTCCATCAACAAAAGGCTTCCAGAAGAGCTGGTCATCCATGGTGGCTGAATATGGAAACTACTATAAAGGTCTGTGGTTGCTACTGTCACATGACATAAATGAAATAAAGGGAAATAAATGGAAATAAAGGGAAATAAATGAACACTCCAGAGATTGCTCCAAGACAGTGCCACCAAGGTTTCATTTCTCAACAGCCAGGCTACCCCTCTCTGCCAACAGTCTGGAATCAGCAGTGTTTATTCAGGGATGATAGGGTGGGAAGGGATGGACAGAGTTACAGAGATGGACTAGTTGAACCCTGTACATAGTGAGAGAAAGCACAACTTTGTAAGTTTATTTGAAAATGCAATCTAAATTTCATTTCCTTAAACTTAACTTCATGAACTGATTATCTACATAAATCAAGGCATATACTTAATCCAGATTAATGGGGTAAAATTACTTTTCAAACCCTTACAATAGTATTGACAATTTCCTCAGAAAACACTCAGGGGTAAAATACTAACACCTTCCTCTCAACAAATTTAGTTCTGCCTCTTGAACAATACTATTTTGTTTTCCTGTTTTAAAGCAGAACAAAGCCATGAAGATGTTTCCATGGGATATAAGGCCAGTTCAGGGGGGGTTAGTTTCCTGCAGAACAAAATGTCCTTGAAAATGAGATGTTTCTGTTGTCTGTCAATCCCCCACCATCAGATCAAAGCACCAACTCTCCTGCTCCTGAGGTCTGCGCAACAGCTGCCGATTAACCTTGAACAGGCTCCATCTCCTTCTGTTTCTGTAACCGGAGATAGCACAGAGCTAGTGATGGTATACTACTTTAAAAAAAAGAAACTGGATTAAAACATATATTATTACTGACTTGAAAGGGAACCAGAATAAATTTGTACCTTCCTCAGCTCTTTGAAGGCACCAGCACTTCTTATAAGACCACTGCTTCATATAAGATAGTATTTTTTACATAATTTAAAAAAAAAACCCAGCCCACAAACAACAGTACAGCAATTTTTATCTTCCAGTTATGCCCAACACAAACAGCACACAGGCATTATCCTCAATATATGCAGGTGGACAAGTATGTTCCTCCTCATCTTCTGCTGTTGAGTGTGAAGACACCCATCACCAATAGACCTTACTCAAAAGCCAAAAGGCAATTCCATCAAAAAGCAGTTGCACTTCTCTGCTAGAGCTCTGAAGATGTGGTTGCCAGCTCTTGAGGACAACAGATCTCTGCATGGCTAGGAAGCAGCAACTTTATCATGCACTCAAAAGCAAACCCAGCAAGAAGATATCATCAAGTCTTTTTGGAAGAGTTACTAGTATTGCTACAGTCTGAGTTACAACTTTCATGAGAGATTCAGCAAACTTGTTTTAACAAGTTTTGCAAAATACTTTTTTTCACTTTCAAGACTGCCTAAGCCATACTGTGGCATCATGGCTGCAAAAACATGACAGTGCAGGAGTTTGGAGAGCCTATTGCCGTTACAGACTGTGGTCAAGTTAGGCTGCTAGCAGAAAGCAGCTTGTTCTCATGCCTGCAAATGTAGGTAAAGAAATAACAGTTTCTGTGGAGTCGAGACCATGGCACTTCTGATTAATTCTGAAATTAAAAATAATTGCTCCAAGTATTACTTGGCAACTGACCATGAATTGAACTGCAAAAATGAGGAAGCAGGAAACACATACAGTAACTTTTCTCTATCTACTGGATCTACAGTTTCAGGTCCCACTTTACATTCATCATCATTGGGTATCACAGACTTTCTTGGCTTAAAGCACTGCCTCCACCACCTCTCCTCCCTCCACCTTAGCTTGGAAGGAGGAGGCAGGATTTTAATCTGTTAAAACTCAGTAAGGAAGATAAGTAATTCAAAAAGACAACACATGGGTGAGGAGAAGGAAGAGGAGACAGCTACTGATGACAGCAGAGAGATGCAGGGAGCACACGGGGAGAAGAATTTGGGGCCACTGTGCGTCTTTCCCTCAGGGTCTGCATCGGGGCAGGGGGTAGCAGTTGCCAGGCAAATGACAGACATCCTGGAGTATTCACGTTTATTTTAAAAGTAGCATGTAATTCTCTCCTTATTTGAGTTCTTGAAGAGGATTGATTATACAGTACACTCAAAGACCCCTTAAAATTTATCCCGAGAATCAAACAAGCCCTAACTCTGCCTCCACAGATTTCAATAGGAGTTGCAGTTCTGTCTTTGATGACAGCACAGTTTTGTCAAGCACTTACATTTTTTTCAGAAACTCACTTTTTAATTAATTGCAGTCATGACCACAAATGTGAAAACACATGAACAAAACACCAGCAACAAAAAACCCCAACAACAAAGCCAAACACAAAAATTCCAACAGGAATTTTAAGGAACACAGAATCAAGGAAGGGCAGTGCACAAGAAAGCAGCAGGGGAAGAGAGACTCTCTGCTAAGAACCATTCACCAAAGCCTACAGCAATGCAGCAGGAGTAGTTGTCCCAGCACAACTGCCCAAACAAGCCAATTTCAATCACCACTAGCTTCTGCTTACATACTCTTTGCCATATCATCTAGTCAGCTCTTACACTGCTGTGCAGCTCTACCAGTGACTCAGGGAAAAGGAGAAGAGTCTGCCAAAATGCCTGTAGCTCATCCACCATGCCTGGTTGTGCCTGGCAGTCCCCAGTCCAAAAGCTGCCAGCTTGGCAATGTTCTCCTTATGCTACATGACATGCTTATAAACTCACATCAAGGGGAAGAAGGATTTTTAAGTCCACATGTGTGAGAAGTCGTGCTAGCACTCTCTCCTCATTCCCTGCTTAAGCTGCCCTCTTGGGACTGGGGTTTCAAAGACTGATGAGGCAAAGCAATGGTAGAAATTTCTTCCCTACCCTCTTTGTTGGAGCTCAGCCACACAGCTTCGCTCTTCTTCAGAAACTTTGCCCTTAAAAACTCCCAGGTACCACACTGTCATCTGCCACACATTGCCAATGATCTCAAAACTACTTTTCACAAGTTTTGTGAAACAGCCAAGCAATTTTTTCCACCTTCCTCTTGCCTCTCCTGTCTGGACACAGAGCAAAGGCCAGGCAAGTCAACTCACGAGCACCAGCCACAGGGCATGGGAGAGACCAACCACTCTGAAACAAAGTTTAGTTTGAGACTGAACTTGAGAGATGCTTCTCATTGACTGTCCATAAAGCCCAAAGAGAGCCTCGTTTGCAAGATGCGAACTTCTGCTTGCAAACGTGTATGTTCAGCCTCATTCCGAAACATTTTGTTTAGGAGGAACATCCTAATTGAGCACTTCAAAGCTGATTAAATGGAAAAAGAAAAAACATTTGGTTTGGCACATTTGTTCTGAAGAAAAACATTTACCATTTACTTTCATGAGACATTAGGTTTTTCATCAGGTTCATTAGTCAAGTAGTGTTCAGTTCTTAAGATTGTTCTCTATGTACCTGGATATGGAAATTTTAGAAGAAAATCCAGTTTGAAAAAAGTATATACTGGTACTAGTTTTTCCACAGATGTTAGTTGTGCTACACAAGCATGGATATGCCCTTGTCTAGTGGGACATTATTGTAATTAGCCTGATTTGAATTTGCAAAGCAGATGAAATTTCTGATCAATATACATTTTCTACCTTTGAACACTCAGCTATCTGATTTTATTTTGGTAGTATTTGTCAAAGCCTTCTTGAATCAAGAAGTATCACTGATACAATGCCAGTGTTGTACCTAAAAGCAAGCAGCAGGAATTGCATTTAGCAAGGCAAGGACTATTCCTGGTTTCTAGGAAGCTCAGCGTTGCCTTTTTCTTTTTCCCCCTTCTCATGCCAAAGCAGCAGGCAATTCCAGGAAAGCATACCTTTATTCAAGTGGGATTCTGGTGTGAAAAAACTAATCCATATTAAACAGCAGACTATGCAAGGTAACAAATATATTTAAAAATTATTCCCAAGAATAATACCACAGCTTTCACTTTTCAATTTACTGATATCAAAGCACAAAAGGTTCCACTTTAGTTTTATATTCCATATTGGCAGTTTTCATGATCCTTTTACAGGTCTGCAAACATTAGAGGGATTTTCTTGTATTTCGTTTATGTCTCCCTGTAACTCAAAAATACCAGTTTACACATGAATAACTTTTGTGGGTTGAAGTAGGGATGGGCAAGCAGGGAAAGTATTTCCAGATTCAACTGTTGCAAAAAACAGCTATAAGATCAGAGCCATAAGACAAAAACAAACTGACCCACCCAGCCCACATTCTTTGTAAGTGGTTTGGGATATTTTCCCCCCTTTCTTCTTCCAAGCTCTGTATTTGCTTGAAATTACAACTCAGGATTTTGGAGAGACACAGTTCACACACTGGTACCATAAGACTTAGCAAGACTTTATTCAAGGCTAAGTAAGTGTGAAAAGGAGTGAGGAAAGAGAATAATGGACCACAGTTCTTTCATCCTTTTATTAACAGAAACACTGATTATTGAAAATAGGAGAATTTTAAATGCCAGGTCATAAGTTCTTTTGTTAAGTTGTATTGATCCCCTCACATTGAATTTACAATAGATGATTCAGTATGCTTCATTTCACTTGGCAGCTTTGCTTTCACAATATGATCGCTACATATCTCTCTCTTGCCACAGGGACACAAGTATTAAAAGTATGTATATTACACTGAATTATTTATTTATGTTGCTAGTTCATGCTTCAGTTTGTGCGGAGTTTTCTGGTTTTTTGTTTTTCCTTTGTTTTCTTCTTTTTAAATCAAATCTTGGCAAGCTATATGGGGTTTGCCCTACAAACAGAATCCTTTGCTAACTTTGCCCACCTACGATGTCCTTCAGATGTCAATAGGACTCTGAATATAGGTAAACATCTGTAGGACCATCTGTACTATGGTTAACACCCAATGGAATACAGAAACCAGGAGAAACAGATGAAAAATACAGTTGGTAAATTAGGATGTGCTGCTGGACCTGTTCAGTAGCCTTTTCAACAAGCATTTCAGCCTTGCCTTTCTGAAGCCCATCTGACCTCTATGACCCCTCACTGAGAAACAAATCCCAGCCACACTTTGACCACAAGCAGTTGAGAGGTTTGGGCTGCTCACACCTTAGCAGTCAGAGCTCAGGTCCTCCATTCCCACGAGCCACAGTGACTCACTGAGCAGCTTCCACCAGCAGCCCCTGCTCCATCCTGTTTATACGCCCGGCTACAAATCACGGGCAATATCCTGGATTCAGGACAAGCACCTCTTCACAACATCAGCTCCAACAGGTGAGACACTTGGGCAACCCAGCAGCCTGCCCCACACACGTGTGGTCCCTCAGGGCGGGCACAAGGCAGTGCACCATAGCTCAAAGGCAGGAACAGGAGCCCAGGGAAGGTTGCTGAAGATTAAATACGTCATGTCTACACCTAGCCAGGAAAATGTGGGTTTCTGGCCTGCAGCAAGTGGGTAGCAGCAGCACCAAGGCTCATTTGGGAAGCCTGGGCAGACATTATCGAGCCTTGGGCAGACGTTATCAGGCTTGCAGCATCATACAGAACGAGTCCAACATGGGTTATGAAGCAACTTGAGGTTGTGGGGTACTAGGACCACATTCCAAGGAACTAAACATCCTTAAAAATTAAATAAATAAAAACCCTAAAAATCCAGCAGGTAAGCAGGACGGGAATCACATTCCTCTACATCTGAAGCCCACTGTGCTGCTGGGCTTCTAGAAGCAGGTTTGGAAAACAGGATGACACATTTGGCAGAGCATGGATGTCCCAGGGAATGGCAGGCAACACAGCATCCTCTGTGCTCTCCCTCCTTGCCTTTCACACCAGATGAACGCTGAAAGAGCCGTCACTGCCACTAAAGTCCTAAGTTGGAAGACTAATGTTAGCAACTTCCCACACTAATTTGTACACTGCAAACCACAATAATCACTGAGCAACTCCAAATTGCCTGTCTAGAGATCACCTGATGAAAACACAACCAATTAAGCAAAACGTAATGGCACACTTTATCATTAGAGGGCAGAGCACTGGCTTATTCCTATGCACCCGAGGCAGAAAGGCTGGCAAGCGCAGCGCACGCTTACGGGGATCATGGGGGATGCAGAGGTACATTGCTGTGCTTGCTGAGCACTGCCTGAGCTCAGCCTGGCTCCTCACACCGAACATGTGTGACCAGCCCCACTGTGGGAAAGGTTTTGTAACTCAGAAGGACATGTGCACTTTTTATGGTGCGTAATATCTGGTACCTTTTGCCCTCTGACTTTCTGAAGCTCACTGCCTTGCATGCAGCAATGAAACGCACATCTTAAAAAACAAAAGCAAGCAGGCAACAGTGCTTTAATGAAATCCCAGCAGTGTATGAAAGTGTTCACAACACACTAACTAATGGGTATTGTACTTCTACACAGAAAAGAGCAAGATTGTTTGCTGGAGAGTTATGGGAGCTTTAGGCAACAGAACAGAACTAAGTACCTAAGTAAAAGAGTAATCTGGGTAACACTGTTTAAATGGATTTTCTATTTTTTTAGAAGGGAGGGAGTGGCAGGAAAAGAGTTGAAGGGTGACCCTCAGTTAGACTCCCCAGCACACCTGTGAGGAGACACATAAGTCTACACACATATGAAAGTTTATTCCACTTTCCATTTATTTTAGAATTAATTCACATTTCCAGCATCTGAAAAAAGGATGCTAAGAGGACTTAGCATCTCTGAAATTATTGCACCTGTCTACAATCCTGAAGAGTGTCCTTTCTTCCACTTTCCTAAATCATCTTTTGTTTTGTCCTACCTACCCTGATAAATAGTTTGGGATGCCTGGGAAGAAGCACTCCCCAAGACTTTGGTGGACAATTCGCTGGGGCCTGGAGCAGACAGGAGAACTGCTAGCTCTTCCCATCTCCTCCTTCTCCAATGATTACCTTTTTCTCCTCCTTCCCAGGTCAGGAACCCAAAAAAGACTCCCAACAAATTTTAGAACTCAGCCATGAATGGAGATGTAAAACCTGTAATATTTGATCACTGTTGTCTTTCAATGTATTTCAATTTTCTCTTGAAACATGAAGAGAATGTCAAACTGCAAAGGATAGAAGCCTATAATCTTAAAAAACTTGTTAATTCAATTCAAAATTCATTGTTCGTAGTTTATAAATAGGCTCTAACCTACCAACCCTAAAACAAACACAAAGGTGTTAGTAAATATGAAATAGCTACTTACGAGTTATTTCTCAAACCTGTGATCATATGTTTTTAAACAAAGTAAATTGCAACAGGCAGTTGAAAACACCTAATTCACCAACACACAGGACAAGGAAAATTAGATGGCAGTAGTGGAAGAGAAATTTAATCCCAGCCCAGTCTCTTTCCCAGCTGCTGCACAGTACGAGCAGAAGATGTCAATCAGGGCTAATCTCCGCTTTCCCAGAGGCAATGTGATACCAAAGCAGGCTGCACAGGTGGCATTTCGCACCACTGTAATACAGGCAGAAGGTGCACCTTAGTATAAAACAGAGTTTGGGATCCATATTGAAGGAAAATTTAGCAATAAAATTCATATAGTTGGTAAAGTTAGAAATCCATGAAGTTCAGATAAAAGGCAGTGTTTCCTGCATGCACTTTGAACACTTTTGCATTTTATCAACTTAAACTTCTCTTGGAAACAAGGTGATGCTTTGCAAGGCTTCCCACTGCAGAGCCCCATCACTGCTGATGAATACCAATGGTATGCAGCAGTTGCAAGGTAAAAAGGCAGCCTGAAACACTGCATGCATTATATTCAGCCACTCAAGGTCACAACCCTCTGAAAAGCAATCTCCTGCTTTTTTGCTTACTCCACTTCTCCCTGACCAGATACATTTCCTTGCAGTAAAGCTAGCCTTATTAGGGTATCTGTTTAGATTTTTCTGCACTTGTGCAACTATAAAATTAAACATCTACAGGGCAAGTCAGCGGAGTCACTATGGCAAATCATTATTGCTTTTACTGGCATTTTTCCTACATACTACATTAAAAAAAATTTACTCCTTTGAAGTTCATTCACTACTGAACTGTCAGAAGGGAACACCTTTAGTCGGAAACACAGAAACAGTGCATGTATTTTATATGAACAAGTCTTCTTTCCTCCTGTCATAGACACTTGCACATCATACGCTGGACAGAACTCTGTAATTGCATATTGTTCCATCTCACATCTACAGACAAACCCCCAAGGCAGGTCATACAAACCAGGTTCCTTGGATGTGCAGTGACACACCTTTTCTCATGGCTTGCAGCACCTTTCCAAAGAAGCTTAAACTCTGCATTCCACCTTTCAACAGAAAGGTGCGGCACGTTTCCTCATTTGCAGGCACACCTAGACATCTGACGCATTCCCATTCTGCATCCTTGTTTCCATGACAGTGACAGACATCTACAGTATGACTCTGGTATTGAATGTTTTTTTTTTTCTTTCTTCAATACAAGAGCTGGTAATTGTCAGAAGGAAAAATGACTACCTCTAGTACTTGTGGCAGGATCAGAAGAAACACAGAGAAGTTGCTTCTGTAAATTTTTTTGCACACATGCATGTTTTTACTGCACAGCAGGTTGTAGAAGATTTAATCCAAAACTAAACCACAAAGCAATTAGGAGAGCTTAGAAACAGAAGTGATTTAAAGCCTTACTCCCTGACAAAGTAGGCATTTATCTCAGAGATAACCAGGAGTAAGGAAACGCATCTGGGTTCAAACGCTCTTCTAGTTTACTACGTCCAGTGTACAAAAGCATAAAAATCCCAAGGCTGAACGGCTACATGCCTGTCAGCACACAAAGGACCTCCTCAGCTACACAATTTTGACTATACACTGTAATCTCCCAGAGATGCACCATTCATATATCAAGGTGGGAACCCTTTGCAGCTAAGCTCTTCCCATTAGCCAAGGGGATTAGCTCAAGCAAGCAGTGAAGCATTGCTGCAACAGAGAGGGACAATCTTTCCCCCTGCCATCTCTCCAGGATCAGGTCTGAAATAAGATCACACCCTTTATTAACTGATGTGACCTACTTGGGTCAAGATGCCAAACTCAGCCAGGGAGGAGATCCCATTCCCTTCACACAAACACCTGCCAGCTGTGACTGACAGTCCCATTTTCTGGGAGAGCCTGCAAGTGCCAGCTGTGGAAAGCTGTGCTTCCCCAGATTAGAAAAACTGACATGAGACCAGAAGAAAGGCTGGCAAGAACACAGCTGCTTTGAGACAGAGATATATGAGACAAAGAACGACCATGAAGATGACCGGGGGTATGGAGCAATTCTCCTATGAAGACAGAGTTGGGGTTGTTTAGGCTGGAGAAGGCTCCAGAGAGACCTTTCTATGGTCTTCCAGTACCTAAAGGGGGGCTACAAGAAAGCTGGAGAAAGACTTTTTAAAAGAGCATGTTGTGTAAGCACAAGGAGGAATGGCTTTAAACTGAGAGAGGGCATGTTTACACTAAATACAAGGAAGAAATTCTTTACTGTGAGGTTGTCCAGAGAACCTGTGGATTCCCCCTGCCTGGAAGTGTTCAAGGATGGGTTGGATGGGACTCTGAGCAACCTGGTCTAGTGCAAGGTGTCCCTGCCCGGGGAAGGGGATGGCACACACAGAAGAGGGTTGGAACTAAATTATTTTTAAGGTCTATTCCAACCCAGAAAACTCTATGACTCTATGATATTCAAAACTGAAATTCAGCAGTCTTTAAGGCTGATGAAAGTAACGAAATGACAGCAGAGATGTAGGGGATGTGACACATTTGCATATGAAGCAGAAGTGTCTTTGTGGTGAGCTCAGCATGTACCAACAGGCAGGGAGGGGATGGAGCTGCTGGCAAGAGCTAGCAAGAACATAGCCAAGAGCAAGCTCCTCTTTCCACTCTAGACATCTTGTCTTCAAGAGGTAGTTGTATTTCAATACACATTATCCAGTACCTCAGACTACCCACAGACTAACATAAAATCATAGAATCATGCAGGTTGGGAAAGACCTCTAAGATCATGGGTCACTCAAGCACATCCCCAAGTGCCATGTCTACACATATTTTAAATACCTCCAGGGATGGTGATTCCATCACCTCCCCTGGCATCCTGATCCAAAGCTTGACAACACTCTTGGTGAAGAAGTTTTTGCTAATTTCCAATTTAGACCTTCCTGGGTGCAACTTGAGGCTGTTTCCTCTTGTCCCATCATTTGTTACTTGTGAGAAGAGACCAACCCCACTCGGCTGCCACGTCCTCATGGGTAGTTGTAGAGAGATACCTCTACCAGGCAACAGACAGACAACACACACAGATCACAGAGCAACTTTAAGTCTGACAAAAGCATAATTTTCTCCTACAAGGTAACTGCTCCAGTAGATTTACACACCCCTGCTCTATATCTCTCAGCTTCCCTTCTCACCCTGCCACCCAAAAGGTGTGCTGGAAGCTAGAAGTCAACACACCGGACAGCAGGTTCTCACGAGCAAACCCTCACTGACCCTAAATCCCAGGGAACCATGACTTTTCTCTTTAGTTACCTCTGAAAGTGTGTCTACTCAGTAGCACAAACCTTTACATGGCAATTCATATTACTTTGCAATGAATTGCATCAACCAAGTCCTCTGTAAACATCAGCCTAGACAATTCCATAAACATCTGCTTCCCACAGCGTGGTGCAGTTCCCCAAGTCTGTGAGACCTGGGAGGATTTTGCAAACTTTCCATCACAAGGATAATGCTTTAAATTATCTATAGAGAAGCTGACTGCACAATAATTCCAAGTCAAATTATCAGTGTGCCTAAATTAAAAAGCAAGTGCAGCACTCAAAATACAGTATTACTGATTCTTCCCTGCCCAAAGAGGTACTTTTTCTTAAATAAAAATAAAATAAAATTTAAAACAAAAAAAAACACACAAAAAACCCCACAAAACCAAACAAAAAAAAGGAAAAAAACCCAAAAAACAAAAAACCCCAAACAAACAAAAAAAACCCCCAAAAATAAAATCACCACCACCAACAAAAAAAACTCAAAAAACCAAACAAAAAAACCCCAAAACAAAAAAAAAGCTCCAAACCCTAAAAGCAAAAGAAATAACCCAAACAAAACTCAAAGCAAATGGGTTTCACAGTATGCCTGCAGAAGCTCAAACTCAGAATTTTCCATGACTGCTTAACACAGTGCTATTAAAACATATTTAATTGTACATACTCATAATCAGATTTTTGTGGCACAAAAGAATGCAAGTCTAAAACAAATATAAATGCCTTTCTCTGCCTATACACAGCCAGTATCTTTTACTACTTTTCATGCTAATAATAAAGTCACTCCTCATATTACTATGCTGTGAATAAAAAAAACCAGCTATTTGTTCTGCTTGGGTGGTGGTTTTTTGTCTTGTTGCATTGAGATCTTTTAATAACTCTTAGGTAAAATAAAATGACCTAAACACTACTGAAAAAAAAAATACCACAAATGCTGAAGCATGGAATTGTGCAAAGAGAAGGATTTTTGTCTAATTAGTGTAGAACAGAAGAGGATTCAGGAAAGCCTCCTTAGTTAGAAAGAGCATGTGCTTGATTTCAGCTGATGTGAATGTGACACACACCCAAGAATGAATGACTGTTTCCTCAGCCCAGACCTCCTCTGGGAAAAATGCTCCAACTTGGTCACCTGGAGGGGTACTCATCCCTACTGAATTACTCTCAGAAATGTAATTTCAAAAAAAAGTGAATGTTCTCAAGCATGTTACTAATTATTCATACTCCTTTGGCCAAAATTGTACTTTTACTCTTCAAAAAATAAACACAACCGTCTGTTATCACTAATCTCAGTGGCAAAACAGCTGAGAAGCATCTTGCTCATGATTACCAAAAAAACCAACCTCACAAGACAGTTCTGCTGAAGCTGGTGGCTCTGCAGCACTTCTGAACTCTAGGAAACATGAAAAGCCGCTTAGGCTTTACTCCAAATAAATGTTGCAGTAGCAATGCGTTCCTCCACTGCCAGCTCTGTATTAGCTTCCTCCAAGCTTTTACTTGGCTGGTCAAAAAGACTTGGCCTTAAACAGAACCAATTTTCTTTTCAAAGAAGCCATAAATCATCATCTCAAAGTGGAGCAATAACTTTCTGCTTACCGCACATACTACCTCTAACCCACGAAGCAGCATATGAAATACTTCATTCTGCAGGCAGGAACAGAGACTTCCTCACCTCTAAGGAAATTAATTTAGAGTCCTCAGAGCTCCATACCATTTTCATGAGCGCAGTGGAAAATACAGCAAGCCGCAAGGACTATGTACCTGCTCCTCCTCCAAGCAAGTCACCCAGAACTTCGCCCCCTGCTTAGCACAGGCAGTAGTTCTGGTTTTATTTGCATGGGTGCAAACTCCCAGGGAGGGCAAGAGCCTGATTTATACACTACACCTCTCCACCCAGGGAAAGGGAAAAACATATTGAAAATGGAAAACACCGTAGTAACTGGACAACCATGACAAAAGCAGAGTGAAGCTTTTCTTGAGGGCTGCAGGACTTTGGCACATGCAGCAATGTAGTTTAAATCACGCAAATTCCACGACAGCATTCACATGACGTTACCTCCCCACCTTGCTCATGAGCCACTCTTCCTACAATTTCATTGTTGTTTCAAGTACGAACTTGTCTTTATTTTGAAGAAATCACTATAATTTCATCATAATTCTAGCTGCTTACTCATAAAATGAGCACAGTTCAATTCTGGCAGCGTCTTTATCACAGAACATAGATCTTTTGAAGAGACACAACATTGTTTTGGTCACGTTTTCAGCTCCGTTTCATCTTCAGACAGACATGAGCGTATCTGCTTTTGCACAAATGTGACCTTCAGAACTTTTGCATATATTTTCACATATACACATGGTTTCATGATGTTCTTTTCTCCTAGGAGTTAAATCCACACCTCATGTTCACATAAGCAAGATCCCATTTGTACAGGATAACTACACAATCTAGGCCCATAGCTAGAAGTATGAACAGACACATGCACCATTTTCATTCCTCCAGATCACATTAAGACCCATCTCAAACATATCCAACTTCCAGAGGTAATACACAACTTCAGACAATTTGGAAGAAGCTTTTTTTGGGATTTTTAGCCTAATATGCTGTACAAGTCTTTCCCTCAGATAAAACTGTATCCATTTATTTTTTGTCTGAAGTGATTTATGGACATATTTACAGAAATAAAAGATGTGAATCATTCAGTGGTTCTTCGCTTGCAAAAAAAAGCTTCCAGTGGAAATTTTCCTCAGCAAGTCGATTCTCGAATACTCAAGACTGAGCATGGGCTGGTGATGGATCACCCCGCGTGCACACACATCCACACCCGCTGTTCCCGAGGCAGCTGCATGAGTAACACGGACCATGCTGTGCCACAGGTGTGGAACACTGCTTGCCCTGTGAAACACAGTTACTATTTTACACAATAATGTAGAATGTCACATGCAACTTCTTCCTGCTCATTTGGAGGAAAGAGCAATGTCCAAGTCTTCTTTAAGTCTATTTTCCACACCATGTTTTCAGCTTGGGACTTTTTACTCCTAACAGCAGCTCTCATGATACCATCTGGTCCCTGAAGGACAAAGGCTGATGTGTAATTACCTCTATCCACCCCTGAGGCAATTCTATTTCATTAGCAGAGGCAGGAACTACACGGCACCCTCCCCTTTACTCCCAACTTCATACACTACTCTGCTTCCTTTCCGATAAATTAAAGGAAACATAATTGAACTCAGCCTTCCGTGTGCCAATATGGTAGCAGTATTTGTATTCTTCCAGAGAGTAGTCTCTTAAGGACAGTTTCCTAAAAAGCAAAAAAATTTCCTATGGATCTTGTAGGTCAGTTTTGAACATCTTCCCTACAAAAGGCACCAGAGCTGAATGTTTCTCCCTCAATACATGCCATGCCCTGTATAGGCAAGGAGACAGCTTGGCAGCTTTATTAAAAGAAATGAAGTAGAAATAACTGTTTTCTGTCTTTCCAAGGACATGTCTGCAATAAAAGCAGCTCTACAGTCAAGGTACAAATCGAAGCAACAATGGTCCTGAGATGGGTTAAAAAGCAGTGGGAAGTTAGACAAGTTATCTGCTAACAAAGCTGCGTCTGTGTCCAGAGCACAGAGACATGATTGTGGCAGAGGCTTCCCGCCCTCATCCCTGACGGGATGGACATGGCTGCAGAGGCCACGCAGAGCTGTGCCACCACTGCTGCCCACCTGGGAGCTACGGCAGCAATGCAGAGGGGCCCTGCAGTGTGCATTGCAGAGACTCTGACAGCTCTGCTTGGACCATGGTCACTGCTACTTGAATATAACTAGTACCATGATCAGCAGTAGTTACCTCATGGATTTTAATCATTTTTTCCTGATTGCTGTTAAGTGGGTTTTTGGGAGTTTCCAGAGTTCCAACAGATACAGTGTTCACAGAGTCATAGACAGGTTTATGTTAGAAGGGGCCTTTAAAGATCATCTAGTTCAACCTTCCCTGTCACAGTTAGGGACATCTTTCCCTAAATGTTCATTAACTCTCCCACAGCAAGCTTGGACTGTGACATGTACAAAGCCAAGTGACTCGCACCCAGCTAGAAATTAAAAACAGGAGATATTTCAGAAAATGCTTAATTTTAAACACATTATGACTCTGCTCTTATTCAGGTGGAACTGTGTCCCATATTCATCCTGGGATTACCATGTCTTTACTTATTTTAAGTAGAGCAATATCAGGAGCTAAATTTCCATGGAAAAAATTACACAACCCAGTACTATGCAGGTCAAGGTGCCAAATTTTACAAACCCAAGCCTCAACACTAACTCCCACTGCTTGTTTTGGGTTCGTTATCTTTAAATATGATCACATAGCTTAGCTATAGATCACCAAAACCCTAAAACTCTTCTGTGCCTTTAAACCTACCCACCCACAAGCCTTTGCTTAGCCAACAACTTCCCGCTCCTGCCCAGTCAGAAAGCGCTACTGCAGCCGCCTGTTTGGGAACTGCCAATATCTGCTGATAAGAGAAGGAAAAGTCACAGACTGGGAACAGGCTACTCACCTGCATCCCTCATGGCTCAGGAGAGACCTTAATAACAGCCCACTCAGCCTCAGAAGAGCTGCTGGGCAAAATGCACACAGGGAGCTGGGAGCCACAATGAGTAGGACACTCAGCGCTAAGCTTTGGACTTAGGATAAGCCCAAGAGCATTGCATCTTTATTATTACTTTCCAAAGAAGCCCAACAAATGTAACATGTCCACAAACACACTTGGCATTAAAGGGGAAAGAGAACATGACACGTGTCACTGCTCGGTCAGCCAACACCAAGGCAGAAGAAATCTAGGTCTGAAGATGAACGTTCTAGTTCTGCACCACTAAGTCAAAGAGGTTAATTATTACTCAGCTATTCAGGCAAGCTCCCAAATCCTTCACTTAATTGGGCCAAAACACAGCTAAGCGTAGAAGGGAGCTGCTTCTTAAACAAAGACTTTTAAACTAAAAATGTAATTGGTGGGATTGCACCAATTGCACTGTACCCAGGACAATAAAGACACAGAAAGACCCAGACTGTACTTGGTGCCCTTCTGAATAAAGTTAATCCCAACACCTGGAGCCTAGAGAAACCAGCCTTCTGTCTGAAGTCCTTTCCAAACTCAGCAGGGAGCCCCTGGAGTCTTAAAGACTCTGCCAGGGTCCCCAGCGCAGGCTTGGTGCATTGCTACTTCAGGCTGGTTTGTTGCATCCCCCTCACTTCCATGGCTGTTATCCCCAAGGAAGAAAATCAACCTGCTCCATCACAAGGTTGCAAACCAGGTTCTATTTTTCAGAAGACATGGCCAGCTGACCCACAGGTACGCATTAGCTGCTTCCTACACCATTTCCATACTGCTCACATGACCACAGACATGGGTTAAAAACAAAATTCAGAGTTTTATCAGAACTGTAAATGTACTAACAGAATAGACACTGCCCTGCAGGGAACACAGCTTACTAAAAGTGAAATGATTCATAAACCCATGTATTTATTTCAGACTGGGGCCAAACAGCTTTCAGCACTTATGCAAGTATGCCTGAAAACCTTCCTTTGAGCAGAAAACAGCACAAGTGGAGCTATTTTTAAAGCCATCTAAAAAATGGCAGGGCATGATATACCTTAGTTTTTACCACATGGTAAAGATGAAAAACTGGAACAACCTCTCTCTTTTATCCATCTGAGGGCATAAATTAGTAACTTTATTTATAGCCTCTAATGGCTACTACTTCAGACCTTTTTTTTTCTCCTCAACAAACCACCTTTCTATCAGGGAATTTTAGCTTTCAGCAATTCAGACGTTTCTGTTATTCTTGCTCAGTATGGCTTTTGAGCTGTGAACACACTTCCCAGGTCACTGGGAAAAATAAACAAACAAAGAGCAATTTTTTTTTTTTACTGCTTCAGTTAATTCCAGCTGCAAAAGTCAGAAAAAGGGAAAAGATACACAAACCAATCACATTTTTTTGCTTCTAAATAACCTTGAAGCAATTCATTGCCATATATTTCCTCCTGCTCAGACACAGCAGCTGCACCAAATCATTTATTTAAATTTAAGAAATGGAAAAAACACATGCAATATACAAGAATGGTAGGTAACACCAGCATTAGCAAGGAACAACAGGTTAACAGCAGGCACAAATATCCTGTTTAGATCTACACCAGCAAACAATACAAGGTATTCTCTTCCTCCACGCCTTTCCTCTTCATTGGTACATAGGGAAAGGAAGGAACAGCACAGCATTGCAGCTGGGGTACAATAAAATATGAGCAAGCTAAATAAATATACACATCCACAAACGAAACAGCACCTTATACAGTCATACCTCGGAGCTTACTGACACAACCTTTTCTTTTTCAAAGCACACACAAGGAGCATCCTTGCTTCCCGGTGGTCTCAGACCCTTCCACAAGTGAAGATGTAAAGAGCAAACATCCCAATGGTCTCAAGTACAGACTACCTCCAGCAGCCTCAGCAGCAAAGCATTTGCTAGGTGATAGAAATCTCTTGAAATTTTTCCCTCTTCTAGCAGTTACAGAGCTCTGATAAAAATCCAGCTCTTTCCTGAAAAACAAGTGCTAGTAGCATGATTGAACTTCTGGAGAGAAAGAGCCACTTGCTGACTATTAGTTCCTCTGGTAGAGTGTCTGGAACAAAAATGAGAGGAAAACATGATCACACGGTAACAAAAAGTAGGAATTTCAGTGTCAATAAAACCACAAAGGGCAAATTTTACTGAAATAATTTTTGCCACCCACAAAGCACTACTAACAAATGCCAAAGTCCTATTTTTTGAAACATATTTTACTGCAGCTTTCTTGAGGAAAAAAAACAGATTTCTCCGATATGCCTAGACCAAACTATCCAGAAGCACATCACTGCTCAATACCGCTAAAAAAAAGATATTTAAAAAGACTACTATAAAATGCAAGACTTTGCAAAATTTTGGCAAAATTTCATAATGGAAGGACTCCCCCAAAGGAAGAGAGGCCCTGCAGAGAGACCTAGATGAATCAGAGGGCTGGGCAATCACCAACCGTATGAAGTTCATCAAGGGAAAGTGCTGGATTCTGCAACTGGGATGGGGCAGCCCTGGATGCATGTGCAAGCTGGAGAGCGAGAGGCTGAAGAGCAGCACTGTGGAAAGGGACCTGAGAGTCTTGGTCAATGGCAAGTTTAATCTGAGTCAGCAGTGCCCCAGCAGCCAGGAGAGCCAACCCTGTCCTGGGGGGCATCAGGCACAGCATCGCCAGCCTGGCAAGGGAGGGGATTGTCCCGCTCTGCTCTGCACTGGGGCAGCCTCATCTTGAGTGCTGGGGGCAGTTTTGGGTGCCGTGATGTAAGAAAGGTATAAGCCCCTAGGGAGCATCCAAAGGAGGGCCACAAAGATGGCAAGAGTCTGGAGAGGAAGCCGTACAAGGAGCAGCTGAGGTAACCTGGTCTGTTCAGCCTGGAGAAGAGCAGAGTAAGAGGAGACCTCATCACTGTCTACAACTTCCTTGTGAAGGGATGAGGAGGGGCAGGTACCAATCTCTTCCCTCTGGTCCCCAGGGACATGACCCGAGGGAATGACATGAAGCTGTGTCAGGGGAGGTTGAGGTTGGATATCAGGCAAAGCTTCTTCACCCAAAGAGTGTTTGGGCACTGGAACAGGCTCCCCAGGGAAGTGGTCACAGCACCAAGCCTGACAGAGTTCAAGAACCATTTGGACAATGCTCTCAGGCACATGGTGTGACTCTTAGGGTGTTCCTGTGCAGGGCCAGGAGTTGGACTTCAATGATTCTTGCGGGCCTCTTCCAACTTAGGATATTCTATGATTCTATAATACCAAAGACCCAACCAGCAAATACACACTCAAAACCTACAGCTAGGAAAACTCCAGCCGGTTAGAGGACAGCAGCAGAAGATTATTCTACAAATTTGAAAGGAACTACAAAGCAAAAAAAAGAGCTTAGTTCATGCATTTTGAAGCAGTAGCTATCCGACATTGTATCTAACAAGCAACCCCCTTTGAGGAGCCATCCTGTTATAGCATCTGCTCCTGCCCAGAGCCTGATGCTAGCTCCTCTCCTCCACCTCCCCAGGACTCCTTGGGGCCATCTCTGCAGCAGCCTGACCCACGATCTGTTGCTGCAGGTGTCTGGGCCTTTGCTGCCTTAAGCCCTTCTTGTCCCTTCAATTTCGCCACTGATTTATGTGCAGCCACGCTTCTTGCCTCACGTCTACATGCAGAGTGGGAGGCACGTCCCTGTGCTCTTGGGCAGTCAGAGCTCACACTGCCTACCAAAACCTCTGATGCCTTCCAGCAGGAAAAGAAAAAAAAAAAAAATCCCAGGAAAACAGCAAAGCTTTTGTGGCCCTTTTCACTGCATAAAACGAATGTGCACTTTTCAAATCAAATGTTTCCAGGCAATATAAAGAAGTATTTCTGTAAGCGACACGCTAGTTCAAGAAATCAAAATTCAGAATTACAGCCATTATTTGCCCGAGTCCAGAAGCGCCTGGAACACAGTAACTGCTGAATCCCTATCTGAAGGAAAAGGATTCCATGACTCAATGTTTTCCTTTTGCACTCAGCAAGGACTGCTAAGAACAAGCCACCAGCAAAGGACCTCTGGATGCTCTTAAGAAAATGCACAGATTTCCATACCACTTTCTGTCCTCCACTAGGTACTGATGGCATCACCACCTTAACTACCTGGTATAAAGGCATCCTACTGACAAAGGTGCAGCTACACAGTAAAAGTTTAATACAAGTATTTCACCACATTGCAATTTAAGTTTATTCATGGGCTGCTGTACAAAAGAAACCTGAGGTGTTAACTACTGCACCAAAGTCCTAGTCATTTAAGGTACTGGATCACCAAAGCAAAATGATGGCAAAAGTGGCGTGATAGAAACAGAAATCAGGATTAGAGACTCCTAAAACCAACACAAAACATAATCAGCCTTTTGCCTTAAGTGCTGTGAAACTTTATGGCAAAATCCCATCTATCATCTGTTAAAACTTCTCAGATTTGGTGCGCAAATTATTAGAAATGCTATTACAAGGAGGAAAAAAAAGGGGCTGCTGAACAAATTACATTTTCTAGCATAGATTTGCTGCGTATTTTTATTCCTTGAAATAGCTTATCAAGTATCACACGGCAGAATCTGACTGGAGTTTCAAGAACAAAGAGCTCACTTCATGGGACACTCCTCCTGGTACACGGTCTGAAAGGCAGCAGGAAATGCCACCCTTCAAAGCCCTGCTGTAAACGCTGCTCTTATTTTCTTCTGGGGAATATACTAATTGATTGGACACACCAAACAAACCTATTCATCGTACCCATCACCAGAAAGCTGTAATGAGGGGATAAACCCTAATCACAAACCCAGTCTATATTTAATAAGGGGAAGAGATCCAAGAAGACAACCAACAAAGCAAGAAGTCTGACCTACAGAATGAGCATCTACTCCTTGTCCTGACGTGAACTCCAGTGTGACTCCTGACGTGACTCGTGCCCAGCCAACTTGGCTCCTTTCTGAAGCAAATAAAAATATAACCTAAGCAAGACACAAAGCTGGGTTTGATCCACTAAAATGGTCAAATAGAACTGATGTCCACTGGCTCTGTAACCAGATGCGTATATTAAACAAAAGGATTTGACTTCTCCTCAAGATAAACAACTTCATAAGAAAAACAATCCCATTCTCTTAACAAATATATTTAACTTAATCTGAGAAAACATTTTAATGTCACTCTAAACAACAGCAACTAAAATAGAAACAAATAATCCATTTCCGATAATGCTATAAACATCAATATTTTTTCAAAACAAGGAATAAACTTCTCTTATCTCCTGTTCCCAAAACCAGGGCCAGTTTGGCTGAATGCAAAAGAGAAGGCGTGAGAACCTTTCAGAGAAATCCTGCACTTCTCTCAACAACATCAAGAGACACATGCAGCACGCAACACCAAAACCACACAAGGCCTTGCCAGTAGCACCACTTTCATGGTTCAAAATCATTTCAAGTACTACAGAAATGTTTTCTCGAGATACTGGAAAGCTCATCAAAAGGAGTTTTCTAAAGCCTTCTGAAAGTCTATAGGCGAAAGAGGGCCAAAGGATTTGGGGTGTTAACTTTGATGATAACTTTCAGTAATACTTTGCTTTGTAATTCCAGCTGACGGCTGGTACTCGGCAACCACTGAGCCTCAGATCTCTACCTGAGGTTATGCTACAGGCACCACAATCCATCCTGACTTTGAGACTGTGATAGCAGACTTGGGCAGCAGGGTACCACTCTGCCAGCATTACCATGCCAAGAAGTTAAGAACAGAGAACACAACCCAGAAGACCCTCAACACTTTTAATGACAACCTCAGTATAGAGCCAGCTGTGCCCTTGGGTAAACCTGCTCAGAGTGGGAATATAGTTTTGCCCCGCAGGGGAAAAAGCAACAAGCAAACATTTTCCTCTGCTAAGGTGTCCTTACAGCAACTCCCTTACGGGCATTGTCCAAAACAAAACAGACTTGTATTAACACACTCTTGTATCACTGACCTATAATAAAGGATTATGAATAGTTTCCCAAGAATATATAGGAAAGGGCAACACTTACACATCAAAGGGCAGTTAGTCTTTTATTTCCTGAGTCCTCTAACACAGCCCTTCACCCTGTGCCAGGATCAGCCATCAGCCAGGATCCCATGTGAAGGCACAGCTAGGTCCCTGAAGTCTGCTGCTGAGCTACCCTCTCTTTCTTCTTCCTTCCCTCTTGAGAGCAAATCAAAACCAAACCCCCCAAAATGTCATAGAAACATTTAATCCATCTAAGAGATGGATTATATTGACTTTTTGAACATTCACCTTAGCTTAATATTAAGTCAAAAGTCTAGCAAGGCTTGCTACAAGATGAAGACAACATAGGCTCAAAGAAAAGAATGTCTTTTGCCATAAACCAGGCAAAATGCTCCCCTGAAACAATGTCTGTATCTGCTATAGTGTATTAACATACAAATACAGGAACCCTATTCAACTCTGAAATCTGGCAGGACACTGGATTGTACAGGAGTAAAGTCTATCCTCCAGAAAGTTTTCCTGCAGCATGCCATTTATCCTAGGAGTAAAAGGTATTACACTCACTCCCATATTTACGCTCTGCTCCAACATGCTTATATTTACCCACTGGGGACAGGGTCATTGAGACACATAAGAAATCCAGTTTAAGGTGTATTGGATTGGAATTTTCAGTGCAAGTTTAGCAAATCATATAAGTGACCAGTACATTTCACTTTTGAAGACTTCCTTCCATGCACCAGGGTAAACTGCAGAGTTTTTCTCAGAGCCTTAAAAAGGCTGAAGTGTGCCTCATTTTTTTTTCCCAGTTACTGACTGTGGCTACCCCTTGGTAAAAAACACCTAAGCACAACTGCACACTAGGAAAAAAACCTACAAGATCTCATATAGAAATTGTATGTTAAACCCCTCCACAGAAGCGTCTACAGAAAACAGAAATGTTAACTTTGGCCGGCAAAACCGAACACACCCCAATTTCTGCCATGCTTTCTGCTTCCAATGTGAGCCAAAATTATGTCTGTTCCTAGTAACCTATTCAACAAAAAAACCCCATATATTATTAAGTTACTCCAACATCACTCATGTTTGCAACTTCGATGAAAAAGAAACCCCAGCTCTCTAAACTTTCTACCAAATAAGAAGGCTTTCACAGGCTGAACCTAGAAAAGGTCACTTGGCCCAAAGGAAAACAGCATCTAAACAGAGAACAAGTTTTAACATTTATGAGTAAAACAAGCACGGGTATGAGGTGTTTACAGCTGAATCAGCTCAGCGGCCTTCCCAGTCAGTCACCGGCCTCCAGTGAGAGAGCGTCCATCCAGTCACAACACCCACAGAACAGGACCTTCCAAAAAAGCTGCCAGACATCCCTACGTTGGCTGTCCTGGCTGAGGATATCACGAACAAGCATAAATGATATTTGGATCTACCTGAGATGACAGTATTAATCACTGACTTTTCAGAAATTAGTCTAGAAGTAGATGGTATATTCTCCTCCAAAATTCCCCTTCTTCTTACAGGAAGATTTAGAAATACAAGCAATCTCTACTCATTCCTTCTCTCCTAATCAATCTTTCCCAGTATATTTTCCCAATATAATGCTCATATTTTCCAGGTAGCAAAGCTGTAGTTTATTCTTCGGCATGGATATAGTTTACTTCACAAGGCAGATCTGGAGCATAGTCAATATCAGTTCCCATTCTGAATCCAAATTATGAAAAGTTCTGCCTTTAAAAGAATGGAGTGTTTGAGCTACTTAACAGACTTCTTAAGAAAAGGTAATCCACTTAACCTTTCTTAATCAAGGGGCTGTCCAGAACAAAGCTGCATTACAGTAAATATGGCCAATGGATAATGCTCATATTTCAGACACAGGACATTTTAGATAATCCTAAATAATTAGAGAAAAGAAAAAGCCACCATGCAAAATTTGAATCAATAATACCTAAAACCCAGTAATTTGCCAGTAGTTGTGGTCCCAACACCAAATCATCCTCATTTTTGTCTCACTAATGGTTTAAAATGTCACATGATGATAAATAGCAGGCCTAAGCCATGACCCTCTGATACAAGCCTGAAGTCATAATCAATCTAGCAAATTTTGAGGTCACATCCCAAAACTTGTAAAGTTGTTACAATTTAGTGACTTAAGGCTGATAATTCCGTTTTTTTGCCCCTCAGCAAAAGTCTTAATTCAGAGTGACTTTTACCTCCTGCCCTTCTACCCGCACTCCACCCAAAACTATGTTCCTGGCTCTGACCACATCTGGAGATGGTGAATCACCAAGGAAAAATACTGGCCCTGCAGCCAAAAAGGTTGGTGAGATCAAACCACCCAGAGGACACGCTTCTCTTCAGAACTGAGATGGCACAGCAGTCAACATGACAGATGCTCCAGGGGTGGAGCTGCTGCTCCTGCACCTGGCTGGAGGCTGCTGCACCTTCCACTGGGTCTGCACCCATCCAAGAGACACAAAAAGGCATTTGTCTTGCTAGAATTTTTTTTTAAAGTAACACCAATATTAACAATCCATATTGAAAGGAAAAAAAAAGGAGGCACATTATTCACTTGTTAGGGGTTGGTTAGCACAGTGACACTACATATAGATACACGTGCACCAGCACACACAGCTTTCTTCAACTATTTTTTGAGGTCAATAAACAGATTCATGAGACTATATTGGTCTTACCACACAAAAAACCAAGATTCAGCTGAAATCACCACAGCAGAGGCCAAATGTGATACAACCATGCATAATTATTGATAAGGGCCCCCAAACTTTTCCTTCTATCTTTTGAGGCAAAATGGGGCAACAAGAGCACTGAAAGGTTGCAGGGTTTCTCAGGTTACTCAGTGGACCAGCACATTAAACTCCCCACAAAACACTGAAAGTTCAAGCTACCCTTTCTTTTTATACTTCCATCTCTCCCCCAAAGTGGTCCTCTCTTGCCATCTCAGAATCATGGAAAAAAACATGGAACATTTCTGATAAAAGCTCATACCACTTGGCCTCAAAAATAAGTTGGGACTAGCCATGCTTTCAAACACTGTTCCCTTTTACCAGCCATCAGGCTGCACGACAGCTCTGAAACAAAAAACCTGAAGAGGTTCACAACCATCAATATCACTCATACATAGTGCTCACCAAATGAAGACACATATAAAGAAGAACATCTTGTTAGAGCAAAATAGCTTACAAACAAAGTGCTAAGAAAAACATACAATTAGGGAAAAGACAAAAAAAAAAAGGTAACATTCAGTGAGGTGTCACCAGAAAGTAAAAAAACCCCCAGACTCAGAAGCAGCCAAGTCTTCTGTAACAGTGGGTTTCACAGCTTTTCTTTGGTTGGAGTCTGACGGAACATACCGAAAAAACCACAAGCAGACCCTGCAGAATGTAGAGCCTCTATTGCCAACTTCAAAACTTACGTATTTTGCAGCTTTAAGAGAATTCTTGTGTCATTTTACAATATGTGCAGTGCCAGCAGGGTTGCTAGGCTCGAGCCCAGCAATGACAATTCTTCAGTTGCATAAATTTGTCTTATGAAAGGCACATGTGAAGTGTCTGTGGTGGGCAGTAACCATTATATGATACTGATGAGATGAATGTGATTTCCAACTTGGAGAAATAAACTCAAAAAAAATTTTTTCTTTCTGACTTGATAGGTAGTCCTAAACCCCCTTGAAACATCTTATATTCAGAACACAGTGCTCTCTAATTAACCTAAAAATAACTGAAGACAAAACAACCATCAGCTTTCAAAAAACCTAAGTATGAGAAGTCACAGCTCAGAAACTTCAGAGAACGCAGCCAATGTCAACAGCCAAAAGAGGCACTATTTCTGCTTGGCATGGCTTTGGAAATCAGAAAGTCTCCAGGAACACCTTTATGCCATCTCTCACGGGATGATGGTTTTGCCATACCAGTCTAAAAAGACAACTTTGCTGGTGTCAGCTACACACCTTACACCAATACCAAAAGCTGGAACGTCAGACCCGTGCTTGTGCTATCATCAAAATATTTGTAAACAAAAACAGAGGAGACTTCCAAGGTCATCCCAAATGTGTACACTGTGCTGCACAGCACAGCCAGAACCCATGTATATCAACGGAGGTATTTATTTGCATCACCAGGTTTTCTCTTTAGGAGAACAACCTTGGTGGTGCCAAGGCCACTTGTTTGCAGGAGATGATGAATGCCTAAAAGGACTCAGTGCTGTGAGGCTGTGACCTGCCAAACACTGCAAAATGGGAGCACCAAGGAAAAGTTTGCTGCAAGCTGCATAACTGAATTAAGAGCTTCCAGGTTCAAGCAGACACCTCCTCTGACAGCTTCTGGAACCTCAGTTTCGGTCCCATATCCTTCCCACAGAGAGAGGTTCAACACTCGCTCCTTCAGAATACATGCTGGGAGCCCTCTCCTTAAACCAGGATACACAGGCATGTATGTGCAGCTGTGGAGAGCAGAAATGAAGGAAACCATTCTGAACTTAAGGTACCAGTGGTACTGCTGCAAATAAAAGCATGGTAGACACAGGGTATCTGCTGTGCCTCAAAGGACACAGGGAGGGTACCCTGCAGTTCCAAAAAAGCTCCTGTGCAGTGTTGGAGAAACATCAGCAGGACCTCTATGATGGTGATGCTTTTATAATGATTTCCTTCAACATCATCTACCCAGACATGCTACACAGAAGGCAGGAGACACAATTGTTCTCCTCCCTTCTCCTCAATTTCCACAATTGCAAGGGTAGGGGGGAATCCTTTACGGTTGGCAACAGCTAAATCCAAACAATCCCTGCAGCCACCACTGTGCACACCGTGCTGCAAGTTCCTCAGGAGCTGAGCACCAGCTCGGAGGGCAGGTTTGGACAAGATGAGCTACAAAAGTTCCTCCCAACCTCAAACTCTTTCTGACCTCCACTGGGTCAGCAAATGCCACACTTTTTTTGTGACAAGGACAGCAACCATGGTTCAGTGCAACACCCTGTAGGCATTGGTCAGTGATTACCACTTAAGAGGAAGAAGATAAACCTGACTTCTGCATCCTCTTCCTCTAATGCCCTGATAAGCACTGCTTGGGAACTTTAGATGCTGAAGAGGCACTTTGAGCTCCCCTCTCCTGCCTTTTTTTGTGATAAATTTCCTTGTCTTCTACCTCATCTGGAAATTACTTTCTTCCTTCCCTTATGGCATACATCCCCTTTAAGCAGGGATGCATTCTCACTGGAAAAAAGTCTGACCTCAGCTACCACAGGAGCCTACTCCCTTGAGAGCACTCAGGCTGTTGGTAAAACATATGGAAACAATTTTTTCATGCTGTTTTAAGAAATACAGCCAAATGATTCTATTGCATATATCCATACAGGATTTCTACAGGTTTTTATATTATAGATAAGCAAATATGAGTACATAAATATACCAAAAAAGTTAAAATTCTACATCCAACCTTCCTTCAAAGACTGTAAGGTAGCATAGACCAATCAACAGCCTTTAAAAAATCCCCAGAAAACACTTTTCCTCTGTATATAAAATGTAACTTTGTTATTACATTAATACCTTGCAGCAATTAAAGCATGTTAGGGAGTAAGTTATAGGGCAAACTCTTCTAACCTAATTCTTTACTTAGAGCCATGAGTTTTTTTAAATTGGTTGAGCTAGAAAATTGGGACAGGGATGGCAATCAAGGCTTCCCTGGAGACAAACACAACCACTTGTTGTGCTTTAAGAATAAAAGCAAAGAATACTAAGAAATTGTAAAGAAAGGAAACTGGGCAGCAAGATGGAGAAGTCAAAGAGCTGCTAAGTCACAGATGATGGCAGTGTCAGGTGACTGGCAGGAGCCTGGCGTTACCCCACACCTCACTTACGGCAGCAAGTCCCAACAGGAGTCCCTCCGGTGCAATGCACAGCTTCCTGCTCTCTGGAGGTGTCTCACTCAGTTGCCTCATTTTGTTCCAGCAAGCATCACCCTATACTGAGGGCATGTTATATTTAGCATCTAGCTATGGAAAAATATGGGAGAAATAGTAATGCAGGGGGTTGTTTTTCCTATTAACACCTTTAAGTTGTACAATATTTTCTACAACAGCCAGACTGAAGACACCTCTGCCTCCAGTGTGGCGAACAGGAGCTTCTTGGTAATGCCAAGGAAGAAGCCCTGTGAAGTGCCAGAGGATACCTTTCCCACTATCAGCTTTTCTCCCAGAATATAATCACATCAACAGGCTTACATCACTGACAAAGAAGAGAAGAGCAGATTGGGCTTTTCACCTGTGCCTGTCATCTAGCTTCCTTCTTCTTCCTCCACACACTATAACTTATTTTAACGAGAACAGTAATTCCCTTAGATAAGTCAGCAAATATTTTTGTAAAGAGCAGCTGCAGGATGTCTGCCTCGCACAAATTAAATTACCTAGTGGCTCAATCCAGTGCCTTCAACAGATATTCTTCTGTGGTAGCTGGGTCAGACTCAGTGCATTTCTGCTATTGTGCCTCATGCTGCCTGTCTGCCATTTACATATGCTCCACTCCAGAGTGAGGGAAGGAAAATGTTTATACTTGTGGGTGGGACTTTGGATGCAGATTAAAGTCAAGGTGCTATATTTACTGATCTTTTAAAGTAATATCAACATGTTGAAAGGGAGTCAAAGTTCTTAAGAAAGATCAAAGTCCGCATGAAGCAACCACAGATTAACATAAATACATGCTGAAATGCTAACACAGACTGGTAAAATTTACTTGTATTTTCCCTGAAGCAAGTAATTTTGCCTAATAGGGGAGTCAAAACCATGCAAACTTTTCTTCACCTTTATGTAGGGCACACTACAGTACTTTGTGTTGGGAAGAATGACTCTTCAGACTAATTTTGCAAGGCTAGGTTAATACTACCATATTGCTCATGGCTTACAAGCTTTTGAAAGGTGAGGACTACATCCTCTACAGGAAAAAAAAAAAAAAGGGCAGTATTACTACTTAACTCAGACTTCATCAAAGCTAATCCTGCATTTCTTCCTTCTTATTGCACTTGACAGAACTTTTGTTGTCTGACAAATGAAAAGCCAACAAGCAATAAAGTGTATGACCTTCTTTTATTTGACTGATTATTATTTCGGTAAACAGATCACCTGCTTTTCTTGTGGAAGCATCAACAGCAGCATCAAGAACACGAGGTACATTGTTTCATGAGGGCAAAGGACGGTTTTGCAGTTTAATCCTAGCCGTGTAAAACAGATGCCTGGTCTGTATTTACAACCTGGACAGTGCAATTGCTTCGGCAAGAGGTGCAATTAAAGCAAGTGTGCAGGCAGTCACCAGAAGTCACAACCCAGTCACGGGCTTTGCAAGCAAACTACAGGCACAACACACACACACACACACACAAGCCACTGATCCTCCACTGATCCTGCACACCTTAGGTTCATAAGGTTGTGTTGACACCCGGCGGGCTAAACTGATCCAGTGAAATATTGTTGTACAAAATTCAGCTAGCTTGGACCAGAAGAGGACCCAGGTTCTGAGTTTTATCAAATACCCTGAGTCAGAAGCAGAGCACCTTTGATTTGGTTTCCTCACCCGACACACTGAAGTTGTCAAGATCCACAAGACCACGGTAAAGCTCAAACGACTTTCAAGATTTCAGCCTCCCTCCTTTGCATTTTGTAGAAAAGATTTCGTCTGTACTTGATAACATACACTTAATAAACAAAAACCTTTTAAAAAGAGAGCCCAACGGCAGCCCTGCCTCTGAAACCTCCATCGTCTGAAGCCTCTCATGCCCGTGCAAGGCGGACAAAGCGCGCTCCCCGGTTTTCACGCAGGGAACCCCCGAGAAGAGACCCCCACTCCCACCTCGGCACGGTTTCAGAGGCTGCCCCGCCGCCGGCAGCAGGAAGCGGA
>WEIT01013383.1:146742-204067 GCA_013389985.1 Dryoscopus gambensis
GCCCCGCCCTGGCCGGAGCGGGGGCAGCGCCGCCGGGCTCCTTCGTCGTGCCGTCCTGTCCGGTCTCGTCCTGCTGCTGCCCCCGGTGCGATGTCCACGGGGTCCTGCGGACGCGTGTCCGGCTGCTCGGGGCGCGGAACCCGCGTTGGAATGCGGAGTGAAAGGAGAACGGGAGCTGGAAGGGGAGCGGAGGCTCGCCCCGGTGTGGGGGTGGCTCCGCTCCCTTGCTCGGCATCACACAGCAGTGCAAAGCTCCGCCATCCGGCGAGAGGTGTGCTGCCCGAGGTGGTTAAAGAACACGTACCTGCAGGGTTCCGCTGCGGACAGGCAGCCCTTAGGGAAATGTGCAGCAAACTTGTGTACGAGCTCTCCTCGGCCGTATCCGTGTTCCTTTGCTAAACCCATCTTGTGAGTGAGTGCAACAGCCACTCACTGAGACATCACTGCAAATGAAAATAGCCCTCCTGTATATAGTTTTTCACTCCCTTACATTTCTGCAAAGCAGATTTAAAGTGTTCAGGTTTTGGAGACGTACCTTGTTCATAATTTTGTGCTGACCCTGCTGTTGGCAGCACAAGAAATGCAGCAAAGGACAATCAAATCGTGCAGATACCAGCCTATTTCTTTCACATTACAGGAAGAAATGTACCAAAAAATAAGTCACAGCCATAAAGAAAGTGAATACAGTATTCTGCCTTTCAGTTGCAGGCAGAATCCTAATGTTGCTTTGGGAGCTTGAGCATGTGAGCAGAGATGTGAGAGAACAAGCCCTTGAGAGCAGAAATAATCATGAGTCTGCAACTCTCATTTTTAAGGTGTCACGGCTGACACATAGAGCACAACGACCACTAAAAAAAGCAAGTTTAAGAATACATACACTACACAAGGAAAAACTTTCTAGTTTTACCTTTGTGTAAAAAAAAAAAAAATCTTAATTAGGAGGAGAGCAGGTAGAAGATGTTTGGCTTTGAGATAGGTCATGTCCAAAATGGGGTTGTGCTGGTCTCAGAGATTCACACAGTGACATCCATGAAAACTGATGTGCCATCCAGGTTAGCACTGGGACATACCAGCACTGGAGAGACTTTCTGCCAAACAGGTACCTGTTAGAGCCTACATGAGGGCTGTGGCTTCCTGTCCCATCACACAGAACCAACGTGGGGGGAAGTTTTCAGGCAGAGAGCAACTTGGACATGAGACATAGCCAGCTGCTAGAGACCAGCAGCTCTCCGCAGCTCACCTTCCCATGGCCAGCAAGAGTGGCTTCTGGCAGGAAAAGCAGAAACACTCCCCAGCTTGCTTGTAGCACAGAACAGAGTCCCTTGGGCAGCATCCCTGTTGCAGCTTGCCAAGCCCAGCTGGGAGACATCCTGCTGGACACCCTGCAGCATCCTGGGGGCTGCCGGGGGAATCACTTCTCTTGTCACCTTCCTAATCTCTACTCCCAGGTAAACAGGTTGTACCTTCCTACAGCTGCTCTCGAACTCAAGATTTGCAAAGGATTTCACCTGAGTTCACCTGTCTACACAGCACCAGCTCCCGCAGAAGTCAGCCTAAATCATTATTCTGCTGTAGATTGTAAGATATAAATTCCAATTTGGAAACTCTATTCCAAACTACTGCACTTCCAAAGTTACTCCAGGGAAACAGGTTTTTTTTCCATGGTCACTGTGCCAGAAAGCTTCCCCTCTCATACAAGCCCTAGTCTGGAGTGGGCTGAGTCAGATTGGAGGTATTTGTTAAATTGACTTCTGATTGAATACTTTGTTTGACACCATGTTATTGGAATGTAGCACGCATGTCTGGCTACTGCATTGTACTCAGGTCTGTGAAACACAACTGACATAGGAATTCATGAAAAATTGGAATCAGTCATCCAATAAGAGCGGCCTGTGTTTTTTAAAATGAGAATTTCAATAAATTACAAGAAAACATTACCAATAGAATAGGACCGGTTTTATGCAGCTGAAAAATATATTGCAGAAAGAATGAGTATTCTCTTGTGGTGGGGAAGCATTGCAAAAGAGTTGTAAAACTCCTAAGACTTTGTTAAGATTTAGAACGACTGCAAAGCTGCAGGAAGGATCTAGGAAAAGGGGCTTTTGGAGCAGAGGGGAACAGTCACTCCAACAAGGCTCTTCCTTTTCTCCTTCTCCTTTTGTCAGTTCTGCTCACAATTTGTAAGCACTAGCATATGTGTTTCATAGGAAAGGGGGTTTGAAACATGGTGTTTCCTTTTCCCACTCCGAAAATGACCCCAAACTAGTCTCTTACTCACTTTATGCAATGGTTTTGGAATTTGGAAAACCCCACAGACACAGTGTACAAAGTTCCATGAACATCTGGAGACTTGGCCAGTTCTGCACAGCTCCGATTTTCTTTTAATCGGTAGAAATTCCTTCACTGATTGTGCGCCTAAGGTAAATTACTTCCTTTTGAAGCTGCTCACATGCATGCCGGCTCAGCTTTCAGCTCGGGTGAGGACCAGGAATGGACCAAAAGCTCAGTTCCAAAAGCTCCGATCAGAGAGATGAGACCCCTCACAGGCTGTGAAGATCTTACCCCATCGTGCGGGTGGTCGGTGGTGAGGTGGCTGGTCCTTGGGCCCCTTTCTCCCAGCCTCTCTCTTGCTCCATGCAGCACAGCTTTGGCATTTGCTATGTTGGCTTTTCTCTCAGCTGGTCTGTGAAGCTATTTTAGTATCCCTCAGTTATATTCGCTGCATTACATGGGCCAGGACTCGTCTTCACCCAGTTTTTCTGACCTTTCTTCCCTCCCCCAGTAGTTGCTAAAGTCTGTATCTGACCAAAATGTCTGACAAAAACAGACATCTCTTCCTTTCTTAGATCCCAAAGTAATCTTAGCAGCTGGAACTTTTGTAAAACACTGAGCTTTTAAAACAGATTTAAATTACTCCTGTCTCTATCAACAACTCTATCCCATTGCATGCAGACTTCCATTTCTGCTCCGGAGGCAAAATCAACTTTCTGACTAAGGCCCAGTTATCTGTAAATCATATGCTTCACCTGAGCTGTGTTTCTTCACAGGGAATTTCCACAGACCAGATTTGCAGGGCCTCTTTTAAAGATTTATTGCATATATTACAAAGTTTGTTGACGTGATTGCATCCCAACAAACGATTAACTCATTCAGTACTTTGAGCACACTTGGTCAAATCCTAGGTGCCCCTTTTTAAAAGTAATTTTTCCCCCAGTTTTCATCTCCAAAACTGTCAGGGGAACATGAGGGCTGGGAATGTTGAGGGCACCCTGGGTGGGTGATGGCAGAGCCTGGCATCCAGGGTCCATCCCACCACCCCAGCCAAGGGCACTGGGTCATGGGGGGGATAGGGGGAGCCCTTGAGAGCGGGCAGGGATGGTCAGGACCAGTGGTGCCCTCAGGGTTGTAGCAGTAAATGTGTTTGAAACCAAAAAGTTTGGGCTATAGCAAGTCCTTGTCTTCACTGCATCTGATTGTCCGTGGTGATATTTCTATGCATTTCACAAATCCTGCTCTCTTTTCAATAAGCAAAGACTTGTTCTGTTGCCCCAACTTTAACACAAGATCCGTGGTGGCCAACTTTTTCCTAAAAGCATTATATTCTACGATTTTTTGGAAAGGCTGATGAATTTTCATTGCATGCATGTGATGCTTTGCTCTTTCTTAGCTTATCTTATTTTTAGTTGCCATTTTTCCGCAGTGGTATTATTGAACTGACTGATTTTAGCTTTTGCATGCCGGACAGGTTTATTGCACAAAAGCTTTTTTCACCCTCTGGAGGAGTTTTCCTTTCCCTACTGATGGTACTCAGGTAGGTTGTCTGCCTTACCCACAGCACTACTATCCCTTTTGTAAGGCATGTGGATTGATTTCAGTCAAAGAATTAAATGATATATTCAGTTAATTCAAACTTGTTGATTAAAAGGAGCCTAATTAACATTCTCTACTCACCAAAATGAGGCAGTGTGTTTCTTTGTTCATGGCTCAAGGCCTCATTTCATCCAGTATTATCTGTAAAATCTGCTCTCAGATTTTTCCCCTTGGTGTCTTTGTCCACAGCACACATCATTTTTAGAGTGGGCTTGATTATGGTCTACATTTCTGATGAGAATTTCTGTTTCTTTAAACTTACTCCACAAGGGGAGCTTTACCCGCACCCTGGGACAAGTGCTATTGCACTTGTGAGCTCCTGTCAGGTTTTATCTAACTAACTTTTGGTAGACAAGATGTTGGGCACTGACAAATGTTTCTGAAATGGGCAACAGTGTACAGGCAGACTGCTGGCAAAGACCACAATTTTCTACCACACCAGTTTTGAAGGATGCCCATTTCTTGTTTGGGATGTACAGATCCGAAACTCTTACCATGGAGCTGGATTGTCACATGACAGCACATTTTGCACTACCAGCTTGGTGTCCGGAGAAGGCCATTAAGTATGTGTTGTTATACTCAGTTTCTGATCAGAACACCCACCTGGGGGATTCTAAGTTTTATTTTCCACATAAGAAAATGTTCTCTATTACAAGATTTCAATATATGATTTCACAGAGTCCAGACTTTTTTCCCCAATGACACAGAGCCAGCTCCTCATCCAACACCTGGCAGCACACATACAAAGACAGACAGCTTTCTAACTCTCCATGTTTTTACCCATTTCCTGAATTCTACGCAGCCCCTTTGCAGAGCCCTTCTCTTCATTGCTTACAACCCTATGTCAGCCTCTTCCCTCTATCCTTCATCTTATGAAGTGACCTACTTCCTTCTGGGCCCCTCAGGCAGCACCACTGCTTGTAGTGGCAGCCTACTCCCTGTATGCAGCTCAGTCCTGGTGTTCTGAACTTCACTGACCCTTCATCTCATTTAAGATTGCTGCTGCACTTAGTTGTCACCAGCATCTTTTAATCCAGTTGGTCTTACAATCTTACTTGCAACCTATTCATTTAAATTCTGTTTACCAGCTTGGAATATAGTTTTTACAGAAGATACCCACAAAGAGAGAGCTGTATGGTACAAGAGCATTGGTTTATCCCATAAAGATACCAACTGGAGGAAAAACAGTGAAGTGACAGACAAAAGCTATCAAAAAGCTTAGAATCAGTCAAGGGATAAGTACAGTAGTAGAACATAAGAGAAAACATTAAAAGAAATGAAAGCTTTTCTCATCTTCTGAATCAGATTGTGAACACATTTTCCTTGCCTTCACCCAGGAAGCCTGTCTGAAGACACATGTGTGAAGGCAACTTGTAGTTGCAAACCCTGAAGTCACAGTTTATGGCATGTTCATTTATCAGGTAGTCAGACCCATGCAAAACACCTCAGCACCTCTCTGAAGGTCACCGCCCATGGAGCAGGGCCCAGAGGGGAACCCATGAGGGCACCTTTTGCTGCCTCAGTGCCATGTAAGCTAGGTTAGTTCAAAACACTTCCCCTAGCAGTTTAAACTAGGTCATCCTTGTTCTGCTGAGGCAAACAAGCAACACCCACACTTTCCTTGCCACTGGCAGTGCTGTGGAAGGAAAAAGCTTCAGTAAAAGGGTATCAAAGCGCAGCAAGGGCCAGTCATACCTTAAGCAATTGCCACTGTTCAGCCAGCAAATATAAATCAAAGGCTGCCTTCTCACTTGTGGTGTCAGGCCAGTTTAAACCGTGCCGGTGCTCTCTCCCCACCATTTATTAAATCCTCAGCTGTGACGTGTGAAGGGTAAACCTACCTGAGTGCTGTAGCTTGGCACCTTACAAATGATTTTTCCAGGTATCTTCCACTTCTCATGCTTGGGTTCGTGTTGGGGAGGAGTCGCAGAGCATGCAAACTCCGTGCCCTCTGTGGAAAATTAAGCTAAAAGATATGCTCCAGAAACAGTCTTGGTAAATAAGGATCAGGATATAGGACCAGATTAGTGCTTGTCTGACGTGCAGCCTCTGAAGTGCACCTAGGATGGGCAATGGGCCCCCAGCATGGTATTCCACTCTACAGATGTGCTCTTATTTTCCCCGCGCTCCTTGCTTGTGTAGCATAGCTGTTTTATCTCTGTGGGTCAACACAGCAAATGGGGGATGGAACAATTGATCCAAACTTTTCTTTTGGTTGGAGTTCTGGTTTTGTGTTTGTTTTCTTAAAACAAAAACTTATCAGAAAAAAGTTTTGATCCTGATCAATTACCTGAGCATGTTCATATTAATACCTTGCAGACAAATACTGTTACAACATGGAGAAGTACAAGAACAAGTGTGTTCTGCATTGCTGCTAGCATTTGTTCCTCAGACCAGGTCAGGGCTTCAAAGAGCCAGGAGGAACAACCTCAGTCTCTTGTGCTTCAGAGAAAGTTTATCCATTTCGCATATTTAAGGCTTTATCAGCCTGAGGGATAATTGATACTTTCCGTCAGTGCTCTTCTGTTAGAAGTTTCTTTCCATGCATCTGCTATGGTAAGAAATATTCTTCCCCTTTGCCCCTAGATTCCTTCCTGTGTTTGAAATCAAGAAATCCCATCATAGCACAGGAGAGCTAAATATTCATTTCAAAGGAGACAGAGTTTCCCACAAACTCTGTGAGGGCTTAAATGACAACCACGCAGGCTTAGTGAGACACTCACAATACTGAGAATCTACACATTATAGAGGAGAATGTTCTTTAGAAGTTTGTTAAAAACAATATTTAGTAATACAAAAATGAATATGATTGTATCTTTTCATAATCACATTTACAACTTAACAAATCTTGTCTGAAATTATCTCAAAACCTTCTCTGGTGTTGCATTAATGTGGTAAGCTCAATTTTGGTAGCTTAAATTGTTGCCCAAACACACTTGTTTTGCTTTTGATTTTATTGTCCATAATTTTAGGATGCGTTTAGATCTCAGTCAAACTATAACTATATAGGTTTGCTTATTTGCTGAGTGCATTCAAGTGAATAAACATGCCATTTCTTTGTTTTAAGCAAAAGCAAAGTTCCTGGCTTACATCAGTTTGTTGTCCAAGAATAGAATCAAAGGCTGCTGAGGTAGTTTAGGTCCCTATTTAGAAATAGGAAAACCTTTGTTTTGTGTACACAGACACTAAGCACTCCAGCATGAGATGTTAGAGGAAGTTGGGGGTTAGCAAGTCCAGTGCTGGCTACATTCTTGGCATGCAGTCTGCCTGTAGCAATACTTGGTGTTTCTGTTTACTTGCCACATATGACAATTAGTAGACTGGAAAGACATGGTAGTGATGTTTAGTACCAGGCTTGTTAACGGATATAGGAGACTTGATCTTCTGTTTCCCTTGATTCTTATCCCAACTGTTCTTATCATGTACCAGTCCCCTAACACCCATAAAACTGTAGCAATGCTCATTCTTTTCTTAGTCAATGAATTACAGGATTTGCACAGGATGCAGCAGCAAGCTGTAAACATAAGAAGAAGTAGAAAACAATTCCATAAATATAGTTGTTAACATTTGAGTAACAAACATAGTGGCAAACACAGTATTTTTCAACAACCTGACAGTAGCAAGCCTTCTAATTCCAATGGGCTTTCAATCAGAAACTGGGAAATAACTTGCATGTGGATTTTTGCAACTTCTTTCTTGAAACAGCAAACACCTGTGTGTGTGCCCTACCAGAACTTTGTTCCTTTTTGCCTTCTCTGCCCAGTTGCTGCAAATAGGATACAGTGGAATGCATTGACCAATGAACCCTTTTCTTCCCCCAACCCCTCCCCCCACCCCAATTGGTTCAGAATTCCACAACAGGAAAGATTTCTTTTCTTTGTGTTTGTGGGTAGAAGTTTGAGTACAACAGTGTAGTGTATGTGGGATCTGCCCTTCAGTTACGTTGATAATTTTTCAATTGGAAAACTACTGAATTTTTGCTAGAGGATTTTTTTCGCTCAAAAGCTTTCTAAACCCTTTTAGAAGCCCTGCAACACAGCTAATTCCTTCTTCATCTAGCACAAATTCTCCTTCAGGTTTAAAGACTTCAAAAGGAAATGTAAATCTCTTCAGAGAGGAAGCCAAGATTGATTTATTTGTGAGACAATCCTAGCAGAATCAAGTCAGATGGAAGCAAATCATCTGGAGGGTGAGCAGAATAGTGCCATTCCTCCCAATTGCAGTTATCAGTGTAAAAACTGCAGGAAATCACACCCTTGCTCTATGCACAGGCAAAACTCTGCAGCCAATGTTCATCTACTGAAGACTAATCTGGCAGCAGGACTCTGCCTAGGCTGGAGAGAGAATCTTTGAATTCTGATCTAGACTAAATTTCTTGGTGGCAACAAATCTGAAGGATATTTTGTCCTGACTAAAAATAAAAATGCCTGGTTGAATTCAGGGCAGCCTTTGCTACTGACTGACCTGAATAAGCTTTACTAGTTGAAAGAGACAAGTAGATCAACTTTGTAGGTGCATTTAGTGAATCAACTTTTGCCTAGAAGCATTGGGAGAAGGTTTCCTCTTATCTTCAGAAAAATAGGTGAATCCCTTCTCAGGGAAAAAGTCAACATTAAAAAATAAACATCAAAAGATGGAGCTGAGTTTTATTAAGAACAAAATGTGTGCTAAATTAGGGTTGTATGTTTTGCTTTTTATTAATGGCATACTCAGAGGATTATGACTCACTGGATGACGGAAGTGCTTGTGGCTTGAGACTCATCCTGAGCCACTCATCCTAGAACTAGGGAAGCTCTTCCCTTTTTTTAATGTAAGGAAGCTTCCAGATTCAATTGTCATGTGCTTCAATACCAAGAAATAGGGGCAGCAAAGCACTCAAGTAAGGCTCTCTAAAATGGAACAAGTTACCATTTTGTGAGGTTATTCAGTTACTGGTGAGGTTTTCTAAAAGGGAACAATCAGGATTTCATCAGCCTTTGAGTACTGTTCTTTTCCCACTCAGTCAGACCAATGAGTGGTTTTGCAAGTCATCCATTCACCATGCCCCAGCAAGGAGGGCTTTGCCAGCTATGGACACAGACAGACCACAACTGTGGTCTGAGGAAGAGACCTCAGGAGCCAGCCAGGGTGATTTGTTCTCATCTATTTAGTCTGCCTTCAGAGCCTTTCTCTGATGAAAATTCCTGGGCCTTCTCTTTGCACAGCTGTAGCACACTTCCAGTTGTTTTTCTGTTGTTCTCAGGAAGTGATAGATTAAAGGGCTGCACACCTCTGACTCAGCACCGTGTTTATACTTAGGTGTTTTAGCCTGATTAGAAATTCAATTCTTCCTATTACTCAGGTGTCAGGATTACTGCTGTGGAAAGCATCTGCTTTTAGGGAAAAGAGATAAATAATTCAAACATCATACAGAAAGTCACCTTATTCTACCACTGTACTAGATGTTTACCAGGACTTTCTAGCAGTCATAATCATTGTAATGTTTCTACTCTGTGATGCTGGCACTGTTGAAGGGAATAGCAATTGTAAGGCCTCTTTTGCCTTCATGCTTCACTAAACACATGGCATGTAAGAAATGGACCTTCCCAGTGGTAAGATGATAAGGGATTCTCATTGTCAGGGCATTTCAGTCAGAACTGCAGAATTGTCACTGGATGTTTTTCCAACACTTGGCCTGACCACAGCAAGATAGCAATCCATAACTACTTCTACAGAAAATGTATTTATGATTTTACAGTTAATTATTTTGAGTAGCCTGTGTGTATTATAGAAGCACCCAAGCTGAGGAAACTTTAATAAGATTTCCATACTTAGATGTAAATCTCTAATACAGTTTGAAAAGTCTGGGCAGGGTTCTGTTGAGCAAGTTAGTTATGCATGCAGTGAAAAGATGCCCTCAAGATGCTTACAAAGCTAGGAACCTGCTGAAGCACTCCTAGGGTTTTGTTCTCATTCCTCACTTATTCACCTCTGCCTGTTTGTTTCTGTTGCTACTAGGTACCTTTTGTTTCCGAATTATTGCCATGTGAGTGGGCTTTTGGAACTGCCTGGAGCTCTGGCTAAGGCAGGGAGTCCTCTGCATAAGTGGCATCAGTCAGAGGTTCACAGACTCCCTTCACACTACACACTGGGTTTGCTGCAATGTCTCCGCTGTGTGAAGATGAGCTTGTGCTTCAGTCGTCACTGAACTGCATTGAGGGACAGCACTCTTCATAAGGTGGTCCTTAAAACACACAGCTGCTGTTCAGCAACAAAACCCGGGAACCTGAAGTGATGTGTGAGCTATTTTAAATGGTAATTTTCAAATCCTTCCTGTTTTAAACATTTACAGTAGATAACAATGTTTATGAAATACACCCAATGTTATTTTTATCTAATTGCAAGTTACTCCCATGGTCTATTGGAAATGTGCTGGGATTTACAGACAAATAACATTCAGGTAGTTGGACTGCAGTCTGAACAGTGACCTCGTGAGAAAGTAGCTCCAGTTTCAGTCGAGTAAATGCTGCTCAGGCCTCAATCTGCAGTTGCACTTGGCACATGCTGCTGCATGAACAGGGCAAATATGTAAGTCTTCCACCTGTGGCTACGCCATGCCAGACCTCTGTGCTGCAGACTGTAACCCCTGAAGAGGAAGGCTTTGTGCTACACCCTGGGGTCCTGTGGGTATTCTGATGTTCTTCTGCACTTGTCTGAGCTCTGAGAGCTGCCCCTCACCTGTGCGAAGTGGCGGTGCCGTGTCACGGCAAAGCATGGTGCAGTGTTGGCACAGCAAGGGATTGGGTCGGTCTGTAAGAGCACAAATCTGATGTGAAGCTTCCCAGTTCATACAGATCAAGAGTATTTTCTAATTAAGATGTCTCTACTGCTTTAAAACTGTCAGTCAAAATGGGTTTCTTTTTAGTTTTGGGGGAGTGGGAGGGTTTTTTCTGAATGACCTTAAATTACCCAGACTATACAATGGGTGGCATGATCAGGACACTCACAGTGACCACTTCTTGCTCTGTAGTCCTCCCCCAGCATCTTTTGTCCAAAATACATCAGATCCATTCATGAGGTTTTCTTCTTCCAGTCTTACACTATTCCTAAAAAATTCACAAAGGCAGAATTGAGATTCCAAAAAATAATGCCAGCAGGAAACAGAATGGAGACTGAAGCATTCCCATCTTGAGAAACAGGCCAACAAAGAGAATATTGTCTTCATTTTGTAGAAGTTTCTTGTCAAATTGCTTTGACCTCAGCTTTAGACTTATCTATATGTTTCTCAGTAGCAAAATTTGAAATGCTGACAGAAGAGCATCAGTACTCCTGATACAGTAATCTCATGACATCTTTTGCGGTCGGTCTTCATGCTCACCATGATGAAGCAGCAGCCAAAAGGGGCACATTATGTCTAATTACCCTCACTCAGACTTGGATACTATGCAATGGACAATGAAAAATCAGCAAATGTTTTCTTGGCTCAACTGCTGGCAGTTTTCAGCTTTTGAAATCTTTCAAAATAAAAGTATTTATGAAGCTTTTTCACTTAACCAGGTTCAATCCAGCTTCTAAATATATCCTGGTTTTGCCTGGAAGCCTGCCACGAAGGGTCAGCACCAGTACTGAAGATTCCTGATAGCAGTGCATAAGCACATAGGTAGCTTGTGAAACAGCTGGTGTCTCTTTAACTGTGCTAAAGCTGTGCTTGGTCAGGAGCATCACAGTCCACAGGGATGGCAATGACAGTGAGATCTGCAGGCATGAATAGGTCATCCAATTAGTGACAGTTGAACAACATCAGATCTTTAAAGTCTGCAAGTAAAGACTTTGCATAAAACCACCAAACAGTCTCTGTTTCTGCAGAAATAGAGCGAAATGAAGAAAATACTGCCAATATAGAAATTCCAAAACAGCCCTTAAACGTTCGCATCTCAAAACTGGTACCATCATACTTATACCTAATGGCTTGGAGTCCAAATAAGTCTGAAGGTAAACTATGTTTTAAAAAATCTTTCAAAATCAATAGTTTTAGGAACTTTAGTTATGCAGTGATGGAAAATCTTCACTGCAGAGCTGTTTCCTGGGTCAAAAGTTATGCAGTGAGAGTGGGGGATTTGGTCTCTGAATACAACTTTTAATAATAATTTATTTTTATTTAAACAGAAAGGTGATGATGTACATTATGGGCCTCGTTTTCTTTCACTTACTCTCATTTTCCCTGATGATAAATCCCTTCAGTTAAAAAAGTCATAAGAATAAAAGACAGAAAGAAACAGGATTCAATTTACTGAAGATAAAACTGAGATTATGAGAAATACCACTGATGCCTTGGATTTTAACTTGTATACTTTTCAAATCCTGTATTGCCTAGTGTGTAACTCTGAAGTCTCTTGTAGCTTGTTAGCTGCTCTCTTAGGCCAGATAGACACAACAAAGCTTCTCTGAGCTTGCTATTCAAGGACACTCAGATTGTCCTAGGCCCAAAGCTGTAAGCTAGGGCCTCTAGAGAGCTGGGGAAATTGAAGAAAGCTAAAGTTTTAATTGGTGAATTTATGCTGATATGCAAATGGACCAAACCTATAAAAGTGTGAAGAACTCGTGACCTGTCGTCCATCTTGGGGTCCATTTTGGAAGTAGCCTCTGGCTCCCCAGGGTGTACCTTTAAAGGACTTTCAAATAAATAACTACCTTTATTCCCTTACTCTTGTCTAGTCTCTGTTTCTAGGTAGCTGAAGAAGGCATCACCACTGTATAGAGAAGTTACAAGATGAACCTCATATAAAATTCCATGGTAGTTCATAATCTTGCTATGTATCTAATGGCAATGTCCTGGGGGATGGGGCAGAATGGACATAGCTCTTTGCATAGGACAGCTTGACAGATAAGCTATCAGATTTTCATTACAGAGAAGAGTTTTATTCATTTCTACTGGATTTATTATAGTAGTTATTAAGGTCAATAAAGCACACCATCGACTCCAGGGAAGATGACCAGAGATATAGCAAACAAGCTATTATTGATCTGTCTCGAGGACAGTGAAATACCCACTGATCCATTCCCAGATCAGATATTTACTGCTTTTCCCTATTGCTAGATGACAGCTAGCTTTACATTTGTTGTATATAAATTTTCTAGTTTGCTGGAATACATATGTCACGGTTTAGAATCTCATGGTGCACAGATGAAGAGCAGCAATACATGCAATGAAATGAACAGATACAAATCTGAAAAAAAAGTTGAAGATTGTCTTTCCTAGCATAAATGATCTTTGTGAAAGATAATCACCATCAAGAATACACTGGGCATGGATGTTTACATGTGCATCGAACATCTAAATACAAATTTTCATCTTCCTCATATATTATTAAAATTAATGGATGTCAGTACCTTGTCCAATTATAAGCAATATAAAGATTTTTACTTTACATTTTAAGTTTATGGTATCATTGTTTATGGTATCATTTAAAGCCCCTGACAGATTTATATAATATATGAATTACAATCATCTGTGTATGACCAGATTGTTGTTCTATCAAAAGCTTCAGGTAATGTCATAAACCACAGGAGAGAAGCCTGATTCACTAAAATTCCAATGGAAATACAGATCTGTAACTTCATCTTGTTTGCAATTTTACATACAAACTCTATGTGAGGAAATACCGATGCATATACACCTCCTTGCCTAGATTCCCTTCTCTCAACTCCTCCTGCTTCATTATTCCCTATTTTTGTGACTCCTCACATCCACGGGCATGGTTTGTGTGGCAGCTACAGTCACTGTCTCAGCTGCAATTTTAAGGCTCATGAGTCCTAATTTCTGTGTATTGTACTTTGCATTAACACTGGACTGCCCTCTGCAGAAAAGTCAGCAAAAGCAAATATGGGGCAATTTATGATGCGCAACAGTCTACAGGCCGGTGAATGGGCTTAGTCCATCAGTGAAAGCATCTGTTCTACCTCCTGGTAGAGAAATGATGTATCTGGGGTGTGGTATAACCCCTATCCTGATGCTTACATTGATGCTGATTCCCGGGGTGCGCTGTCAGTCTGTCCCACCTTGGTCACCACAACCCAGGGAGAAAGGATTTACACCTTCTTTAAAGGAGTAGGCAAGCCAAGTCATTCCTAAATCTAGTTTTTTTGATGATCCCTTTGCCCAGTTTTCCTGCCCAGTTTGTACTGTGTGGCACAGTACAGAAGGGAATTTTACCTCTGTGAGGATATATCAGTCTGGCAGGTTCACCTGCTTTATGGCTGTGACATTCACATCCAGTGTGTCCATGACTCATCCACTTGTGTTTGACAAATATAGACGTGGTTGATTCCAGTTCTAACACTGAATAAGAATGTATTTATTATACTACCTTTTTTTCATGTAGAGTCAGGGGACCTGGAAACCAGAGGAAATGCTAAATGTATGGTTTACATAATTTAGGCCTGGATTAGCTACAGCTCACCTTGTCTTCCCCAGTGCTCGCAGTTTAAGGTATTGTAGCTTTCTGAAAACGTTGCAGATCAGATGATATTGAAAAGGTTAAGTAAATCTAATACCTAGCAAGGGTTAAATAAACCTAATAGCTAGCAGATAAACCCCGTAATTCAGAGCTGCAAAAAGCCAGGACTTGCAGAATTTGGCACTAGAAAGCAGATTGTACAGGTGCAGAAATATGACAGCTGTGTATGATCATAGCCAAGGACCGAATTAAAATTGTTCTTGAAATTCCCCTGCAATTAGTGCAGGGACACTGCACATCATCAAAGTCTGTGCTTGCAAGTCCAGGATTTCACAGAGTGAAATAATGCTCATGACACTGCTATGTTTTGGTGTCATTAGCAGTAATTAGGCAGTGGTGAAAGTGTCTGCAGACCAGAAGATCTAGGACCCCTTTTTGAAGTCTGATGTGGAAAAGTATTTAAAAAAACCTGCAGGCTTCCATTTTAAAATGGAAGCTAGATCTACCTGATTTTAAACTTCCATAGTAAGCACTTATTGAGACTATAAATATCCATAAAACAAATGGCTTGTTGGATGTATCAGTTTGGTCAAAGTGATTAACAAAGCTCAGATAATTTCCCCATACTGATAGAGCACCTTTTCACCACCAGCTTATCTGCAGATGATTTTTTAGGAGAAAGAACATAAACTGGCAAGATGGTACAACCTAATTTCAGTGTATTAGTTCCTTTGAAGTGTAATTGGTCAGGGGAAAATAAATCAATACAAAAAAGCCATATTAATTTTTAATCTTTGATTTTTCAGAGTAAACAGATTCGGTGTTAAACACATGAACAATCCCATTTATGTCAATAGAAAATTTAAAAATGAATCATGGTCCAATTTTTGTTGAGCATTTGCAACAACGAGGAAAACTGTGGGGTTTTTTTAAGATTCAGAGATTTTGAAGATTCAGATTTTTTGAAAGGATGTTGTTGATGTCTGATATACAAAACCTAGACTAACTTGTTATTACAGTAACCACCTAAAATGAAATCAGAAAATGCAATAATGAAGCTCCTACCGAAATGGTTGCTGTTAAAGGGACTTTATTTTTTCTTTAATGCTAATACAATACTAATCCTATTTCTTCAAGAGAAAGAAATTGAGAAAAAAATGTGGCAACTGCATCTATCATACAGGATCATGCCCTGGCATAGACAAGGCAAAACCCATTTGAGTGGCCAGTGTGCCAGGACACTGTGCTAGATGTAAATTATGGTGACATTTTAAAATGTGCACGTTGGGAAAATAATCTTCAAGCCTTCTTCTCACTTACTGGCTTTAAGCATTGCAAAGATGTCTAAAAATATACATGAACAGCAGAAATGATCTTCAGGTCATCATAAAAATTTGTATTGAAAACTATTTAAGTTGTTAATTGTGTGTGGTTATAATCTTCAGTTTTCTATGACACTGCAGAGATTTATGCCTGTGTTCAATGTTATACATTGTTTTAAGATAATTTACAACATGCCTAATTGAGCATAATGCATGCATTTTTATCAAGATCAGAGACCTGCTGTGCTTTGTCAACTGCCTAACCCTAACAGTGTATCCACATCACTAAAATGAAACATGCCTTTGTGATGTGGGATATGTACACCTGAATTCTGCATGCGAGTTTGTCAGTGATTTTCCTCTTGACCTTGGGCAACTCACTAAAAAGGTCTACTGGCCCACTGCCAGGCACACTTGACTCCCGTGGGACTTAGTAAACTTGTGGAATGATTAGGCCTTCAATGCCGTGTCCCTGCATTCATTTACAACGTTGGATCCTCAAAGGAAAGATTAACTTGTATGCAAAAGTATCTCTGACAAATGTGTAAGACCTAAAATTTTAGCAGATATTCTTTTCCTTCAACTCATCCTAAGCAATGAAAGGCAGAGGAAAACAACTTCCTTCACCAATAGGCCCTAATCCTTTATTGAATCTTCTTGACAGACCAAGTTTCCCCAGGCAGCTGTTTTCTGCACCGCCGGCCCCTCATCCATGCTGAGAACAGCTGGGGAACTGTTGCATGGAAAAAAAGCAGGAGAATTATCTTTGGGACCTTTCACTTTAGGACACAGTTCTGTTTGCAATTTTAAAGTCCTGGAGCTTACGTACATACAGATGCCATATCAAAATGAACAAACAATGATCCTGCAGGGCGAAGCACGGAGCAGACAGGAAATGCCTTAAGGTAACCCCGGCAACCTTAATTTTCTCCATTTGTGCAGTCTTTAATTTTGTCATCACACGGTAACGATTCTCCTTTGGCAGACTTCTCTGCCAGATGTTTAGAGCAGCACCAGCAACCACCAAGTTTAAGGTATCTAGATGGTCTGTGCTGGAAAAATAACAAAAAACCAGTGGTAAAGCCCACATGGAAATCTGCAGATCTTTCAGCTCGAACAAAAACCTTGTAGTTCCTATGTATTCAGTTTTCTCTTGTACAAAAAATAGGAAAAACTGAGGGAAAGGAAGTACAAAACACTGCATGTAAAGTCCATCTTATGTAGAAATGATACTTCTAAGATGTTGATGAGAGTTTATCCAATTCTTCAGTATATCTAAAAGCAGATATGTTGCTAGAAGTTCAATTTGGATCACTACCAAGCTCTGTTTCTCAAGGTTTCCGAGCCATCAAATTTATTTTTCAAACAAACGTTTATTTACCTAAATGGGAAAAAAAAATTACATTAAAAATTTATTTTTCAATACACCATAAAATATTTTTCAATATAAAACATTTTGAAAGATCAAATTTCCCTGGAACTCTCACAAATACGAAGGCAAAAGAGGAACAGTAACTGTTCCACTGCTTATATAGTGGCTGTTTATAGCAAACACAGTTGCTGATTTTGTAATTTTATAGAGAGACCCCAGCTGGAAATGCAGTAAGATTGTTATCCCCACCCCCACTGGATTAGCTACGCTAGGATTTTGTGTTCAGGAGACTGGCAACTGGGGTTTCCCCCTGTACTAAAACCATAAATAATAATCCTCTCCTCTTCTCTTTAGCTAGTGGAGCTAGTAATCAGACTAAGAAGAGCTTCTAGGACAATTGAGAAATATCCACAGTAACATTTATGAAAGATCCAATTGGCTATTAATTTATCCACTATAAATACTTCCACATGAAATTACAGAAGTAAAGATGGTACAGAGTTAAAAACCAGATTACCCATACTGCTTAAATTGCAGCATTTACTGCATGCTGGCTGAATAATCAAACTTCCTATTATTTATTTGTGAATACAAGGGCTCTAGTGTCAGATTCACAATTTTTCTGTAATAGATGGACCAAAATTCTAAAGCAGAAATTAGTGTTTATCTCAAAAGGCAGGTCATCTGTTAGTGTTGAAGCAAGCAAAAGGACTGCATTTGAAAAATGAGTCTAGGGTACCCTCTGTAGAAAGAAAACATAAAAGTACACAAGCAACAGTAATAAGCAAAGAGGAAAAGATGAAGTAGTAATAAATCAGCATGAAATTAATTTAAGAACCTTGCAAGCTGATGTGCAGCTACTGCAACATCTGGAAAATTCCTCTGAAGAATACAGCAAGCAGATCACGGGCATCCATTAATAATCCCTCATATTTCTTCTGGTGTCTCTTATCCCTTCCAATAGATCTCCTTAAAATTTAGCATGTTGGCCTCAAAATGAAAATCAGGTTATTAATCAGAGTTTGAGAAGTATTTATGACAATCCCTTTTTCCTATTTTTTTCTGCCACTTCAACAGGATCCAAAGGCTTTTGTACCCAAGGGCACCTATAATCTTGCAGCTTTGACATAAAAATTTCTGTGTGGAGTTTAAAATCAGCTGGAAACATCAGTCCAGTCCAAAGATATTCCATCCATGTAATAAAAACAATAGAACAGGGGCTGCAGGTTTGCTGTGTTGGTTTCTAAGTTCTCCCATAACACAGGGAGGATGAAAGTCTTTCTCAACTCTCTGCTTCTACTTTTTTCTCCCTTGGTATTATGCTATTGGCTGACATGAAGGGCTGATATGAGGGGCTCATAGATGGGAAGGGAGTGGAAAAAGCCTTTTGTCTTGTCAAGTTTCCCCAGGGTGGGTCTGGCACTGCTCGCACAGTTTCCCCTGCCCTGCAGTGTCAGGAGTGGGGCTGTTGCAGATGCTCACAGACTGCCTTTCCTCAGGCTTGGCCCCCCTGCCAGTACTTCTGCTACTTCTTTTTAAGTGCAAAGAAGAGCTAGAGAACTATCATTAAACACAAAAAAATCGAGCAACCATTGGTTTGTACCCAAAGTCACCTAAAACTCAGCTACGCTACTTCTGAGATCTGCTCAGGAACATGCAGAGGGTTGGATCCAGCTGACTCAATCCATGTCCAGGAGCAGAATGAGGTCGGGGGAGCTGCTGTGCATCTTCTACCCCCCGAGCTTTTCTCCCAGGCACTGGTGAGCAGCAGGGGACCTCCTATGGCAATGTGAAAAACAACCTGCATTTGGGACAAAGACACAACCCAGGCATGTTGAAACCAAAAGGTTTAAAATAGAGATTCACTTTAACAGTTCTATTCATTTGACTAGAAACGTGCAACAAGCTTTAAAAATTTCATTTTGACAAATTGGTTTTTCTAAAATATTCACTGAAGGACAAAGTGTAAGGTATTTAGTTATATTTTCGGTCCAGAATAAAGTATCATTGGAAATGAGGAAGACATGCCAGAAGAACAAACAGTTTGGTGGTTAAGGCAACTCATCTGCTGTGTGGGATAATAAAGTCCAGATCCCACTTGAAATTAGGGAATGTGATTTTCTTGCTATTAATTTAATTGTTTTCTTATTCATGCCAGGAGCAAATTCAAATTCACTCTTGGGAGGTCAAAATTCACTTCATGTTCTTGCAAATGGTCTGAATTATTTATAGTGCATAATGTTAGCAAAAAAGACTAGGAAAAAAAGCTGATTTGGGGGCTATAATCTACATTTATATTAGCTAACCAGCTTTGGATTTGACTTGCTTGGAAATAGATCAATTCAAAACCATGAGAAATTATTTCCTGACAATTAATAATTCTGCCCACATTTTTCTAGGACTATAAGAGCTTGAATAATATTCACCAGATACCAAATGGCAAAGAAGAACATGGGAAAGTGAGTTACACTCGCCATCAAATTTACATCCATATGTATAACCAGCATTTGTGTTTCTGGGTTCTTCACATTTCCCCATGAGAATGCAGTAATCCTCCTATTCCCATTCAGGTAAACACATTTTTTTCTTTTTTTGTTGTGAAAATAGCAACAGGATTTGGCCCATGGGGAAATAAAACTGTAGCAATAATTTAGATATTTTATGCATTATATCATGAATGTATTTTGATGAATGGTTTTGATAGAGCTTCCATCTCCTCTGCTCCTTCAGCTACTTGATCTGAGCTTGTTCTCTAGGTCAGCAGTTGAAGTCATCAACACTTTGCAGCCTCCATTATCCTTGTTGTTGTTTTCATACCTCTTATATTTCCTAAAGACTTGTCCAAATTTAAACCTTAATGGTAAATTAAACCTTAATGGTAATATAAGGCACTTTTATTGGTTTACACCTAACATACTGGAGTACTGCTTGTAAAAATAAGGTAATTTTCAGTGGTATGATATACATATCAGCATTTTTCAGAACAGCTTTGATACAAATCCTCCCTAAAATCAGCTAGGATTTTAAATTAAGTGTAACACAAAGACTTGAAGGCAGGAACTGGAAGAGCCAGCACTCATCCCCATTTCCACAAGCCCTGCTGGCAACAACAGGAATTAAATGCCGGGGGTGACCCAGCGAGATCATCTCTGGAGCAGCTCACCAAATACCTGCCTGTGCACACTGCAAGAATGCACTCTGAGCTGTGGGAAACTGTGAGCTCATGCCTGGGGCTCTTTGTCTGGGCTAATTTACATGGACTTCCCAGTGCCTAACATCAGTTCACTTATCTCTACATCTCTAGCCTTATCTCTGGGAAAAAAATTCCTTTAATTCAAAATAATTTCAATTCAAAACCCTTTTAATTCAAAACCAAGTTTGGCATAAGCTTGGCTAGAGCCGATGTATTCAAGGAGATTTAGAATTTTTATTTTCAGTTTGTAGAACATACTGAAACCCTTTCATATGCACCGTTAACTGGAACTTTATATCACTTTTGGAAATAAAGCCTCATGGATAAGAACCTATGGAGTCTAATGTTTATAACTTTCTATGGCATCTTTTATGCAAGGATCCTAAGCCCTTTTCTAATATTAAATGTGCTTAAACACTCCACATGCTATTTCCACTTTAAGGAAGCAGTGACACAGAAAGAGGTGAGTAATTTGGCAAAAAGGGACATGTAACCCAGACATTCTGGACTCATGCCTTAGTCAGAGAACAATTCTATTGGGATTAGGTATTCAGCCTGCCCTGTTAAAATTACCTAATTAATAGGATTATAAAATGAGAGACTTAATAGTCCAGTAAGACCTGTAAAATGGCTATAGTTTCTAATACTTGGAAAAGTGTCTGGATTGTGATACCATATGAGGGAGAGTACATTCACCACCCACAATACTTTGCCATTCACAAAAAAAATTGTTTTTTGTAAATAGTGAACAGATGAACAATAAATAAAAAGAAAAACTACAAATGTTTTGTGACTTCAGTGAACCTGTCTCCCAAAATTTAGGCTGTCATAACAATGTACTTTTTTAAAAGATAAGTTAAATTTTCAAATATGCACGTCAGATAAATAAATAATAATACAAAATGATGTATTATGAGAGATTTATAATAATAGAGATTTACAGCAATGATGCACATTTAAGTTTAGTAATTGAGTGAGCAAAAAGTTCACTCAAAAACTAGAATATTAAAAAAACAACAAGTAGCAAACTCATTCTATAAAATAGGAAAGATTTTCTTATGTAAATTCAGAGTCTGTTTTTCAAAGAAGATTTGAAGGCAGCAGCAGGTCAAAATACAGCTTAGCAATGTCTAGGAAGGTATCTCTTCTTTCACGGTGTTAACAATAATGTAAAACTATCCGTAGCTATGCATAATATTATTCTGATAAGGTAAATAAACATCACTGATAATATTGATTATTCTGTCCTGCATAAAGTAATTTATGAATAGATTAACAATCAAACTAGCTCTGACTTCTCCCTCTGGAAAACCTCTCTATTTCTCAGTTCTCTTTGGCAGTTACTTTCTAAACATTTTATTATCTTTTGGCATAAGTGAAATTATTCTGAACATAGCCTCCCTACAGTTACTTTTCACATAAACCAAGTTGTTATCATACTATAATTTTCTGATCTCCATACCATCATATCCTTCTCTTAAGTATATACTATGCTATTTCCTGTGTTTCCTTGTGCTGAATTCACCTTACAGGAAAGTGATACTGTAAGAGATGGAAAGCTACCAGTGATTTCCTCTGCTAGTTCTCCCTGTCAGCACGTCCAGGACTAGCACATCTCTTTCTCTCAAGCTCTTCTTAATCTCAGCTGGTCATATGAGCCTTTGGCTATTTTTATACCACACCATAGTCAACATCCAGTAAAGACGATGGGGAATTCTCTGACCAAACTGACAGAAGATACCAATGAATAAGAAAAGGTTGTGGGAATGTGTTAATATCAATAGAAATTTCATTTAGGGAGACTTCTTATCCAAATTATACACATTAAAGTGGCCAATAAGCCAGGCTAAGGTTTAAATTACTCCTTGGTCTCATTCAGCTTCACAACACAGACACCAGATTACAGGTGACCGCTGAGCAGATTTCCCAGTCTCTGCTGTTGGAATGGCCCACTTCTCATGGTTTTCATCATGCTCTGTGGAGCAAGGACCTGAACCTTAGTTTCCACTGCCCTAGGCTACAGTCCTCATGGCTGGGCTTGCCAAAATATTTAATGATTAACACAGAAAAGCTTCAAAGGGAGAAATGGAGATATCCTGCCCAATTCTACCCTTTCCAAGAACAGTCATCCTGTGGGAGCTAACATATTCCTGTATAAATGAAGACACCGGAACAAAGAGTTGCCCTGAGTGGCCTAGAGGATCACCTAGACACAGTAGATATCTTGAGACAACTTCCTTCATCATCTTCGTGGATTTGAAACAGCTTTTAACACACAAATTAGTGTGCTATAGGCAAAACGTTCCCACCTAGTTCTAGCCCTGTGGCTATATGGAGTTACACCAAAAGCTCATCTGGCTCCCAGGCCTCTGAACCTGGAAAAACACAAAGTTAGCTTAAAATCTTTCCCTGCACTGAGATTACTATAAATTGGTTCTGACCCTTTATAAGTTCTCTTCTGCATCTGCAGAAGAAACCGTTCAGGGAATATTTCAACTATACATTTAACTTGATACTGTTCTTCTTCGCCCACCTCTGCATTTGCATAGGAGTAAGTCCCAGGAGTTCTGAGGTCAGGTACCAATGCTGCTGTCCTAGCCAGTGATGCCACGAAAAGAAGGTCCCAGTCTGAAGAACTTCCTCCCTCATGTACATCTTCCAATACTTACGACGACATTTAAGTTTTGGGGTTTGGTTTTGGCTTGTTTGTGTTTGGTTTTTTTAAGTGGATAAGCTGGGAGACAGTGGAAAATCAGCTACTGGTCAAAAGCACACCCTCTCTGCAGGTTTGGAAGACTGCTATGTGGAAATCTGGGCAGGAAGTAACTTATTTGGGAACTGTTATAGCTCTGCAGGTTTCCTATTCAGCTGTTGCACAGGTGGACCTTGAAGGAATTTCCTTTTAGAAATTAAATAAAACCATATGGTAATATCTACATGCACTAAAGAACTTGAATATAAACACAGCATCCTGACTTATTTTTTATTTGGAACAGATGGTATTTATAAAGAGAATGCAAAGGAAACACTTAAGATGGGAGATACACGATACAAAACAGGTGAGTCAGAAGAAAGGTTCCAGTCTTGTTTTGCAAATTAAATCTCTTACTGAATAAACAAGGCTACTCTCGTTCTCACCAGAACAGTATCAAAAATAATATAAGGGGCCTTGTTTCCAGCCTTGTACACGTGTCAAAGAATGACTTTTTATTCGGGAAACATGAAAGGCAGGACTTGCAGTGATGATGCAAATCATAATTGAAGTGTATTGGCAAAGAGCTGCAGAGGCTGAAGGAAATATGCATCATGTCCATTGAGTCTGGATCTGCTCCATACTGTTAGTCACCCAATTCTGCACGAACTGCTGCTGTAAACCATCAAAGGATGGGGGATGTGTTGCGGCGTGCTTTGATGAAGGTTCCACGACCCTCCTGAAAGCATCTACGCAAAGCGAGCTGCTCCAGCGGGGCCGCTGCACTTCTGCCAGCAAGCTTGGATGTGCTAATTGTTCCTGTCCTGTCCCGTTCGTTGAGCCTCCATAGAAGGGTGGCCCCCCCGGAGGGGGCAGCTCAAAAGGGACCAGGCTCTCATAGGAGCAAAGGCAGGCAGCATCCATCTCAGCCAGAGAAGCAGCTGGCACTTACACACTCGCAGGCGGACGATAAAAGAGATGGGAAGGGTCCTGGCATGATGCTCCACAAGAGGTTTATTGGTGCCTCACCGCAGGGGGAGGTTAGGGGCCAAGGACAAAATGGAGGAAGGATTCGGGGTTTATATAGGAGGTTCGCAGGGCGGGCAGAACATCGGGATCGAGGGCGTTGGGGTGCAGGGGCGGTACAGAGATGGGGCTATGGCAAGGGGACCAATGGGAATCCTGCGAGGGAGGGACTCAGGTATGAGGGCCAGCGGGGAAGCAGGGAAAGGAGAACATACATGTAAGGAATAAAAGGCGGGCAGGGAGAAACAATGGATCAATCAAAGGAACAGAACTGGGGTACATAATGTCCTAGGAGAAGCCTGCCTCTCAAGCCTGAGGGAGGACCCCCCTGCCACAGCCCCCAATGGGCTGGGTCACTGCAACAGGGATGTTAAACGCCTGCAACACTGGCTGGAGATGGGAGGATGGTTAAGTCTATCTTTCTCATTAACTGCCACATTACAAATTCATTGCTTCACAGAACTGTGGCAATAAATCACTGATAACTTTTTTTAGATCATCATCTTTTCTAACATCAAATTTATAAATGTCAAAGCTCTCTCCTATTTTTTTAAGCAACCCAGAAGGGATTACTGTATTTATGATGCAAAACTGGGGGTCCAGTGGTCTATCTTCCACTCCCTTTAATACTGTTGAATTCATGTCTGACCTTGTCTTGGGACACAGTGCCATGAAACAGTTATTTTGTATTTAAAAGGAACTAAAGCTTCCATGCATCTCACAATAATTGTCAGTTCTACTTCATTATGAAGAAACAAATTATGCTTTTTGTTGCAGTACATGCAGATATTTTATACTTCATTATGTTGAAGTCATAACCACAAGCATGACATATTGCTCAATACCAAAAGGGAATCAGAAAACATTTCAACAGAACAGTTCTTAATGGTGCCTTAGCAAAGACACTTTTACTTTGTAATTTTCCTTTTGCAGCAGATGTTGCAACAACTAATGAGAGCTTGTCCATTGATATAATCCAGCTTTGTATCAGGCAATTCAAACTATTAATCAAAAATATTCCTTTGATCCTCAAAATCCAGGTGATGAGCTTATCTTTCAAGAATTGAGTAATAATTTGGACTCTTTTTCATTTTAGCCTCCTATACGTCACATTTTTTTAAAGTTTTCAAGTGTTTTTTGTGTAGCAACAAAGACATGCAATACGTAATTTGAAAATATATTATGTTCTTTCGTTTCTAATGTTGTCTTTAAAAAACTCCTATCACTTTTCCTAACCTTGAGAATTAAACAGGACTAACCAAATGTTAGTACTATAAGCTGTGTGACCTTAAGAGTTTAAGTTCCAGTCAGGAAAGAGTCATGTGCTAAAAATGTGTGTGCTGTATGCCAGCAAGTGAACATACAGTTATCCAATCTTAAAGGACTTCTTCATTCATGTATACTATTGAGATTTAATGGGTTAAGATTTGTTTTTATGATTCAGGCTATAGAAGCAATTTGTAAATTTCCATGTTTGCAGCCATGGAATCAAGAACCCTGCTTAGCAGTGAGCCCACATCTCCTTGTTTGGCCTTTTTTTGCTCATGCAGAGGCTGAAGCTCTTTGTCTTGCCCTTGATGTCCTTGCCAGTTGAAGCTGAGCTTTGGCTTTCTTAACCCCATCTCTGCATGTCTGGGAAATATTTGTAAAGCCCTCTTTTGTAGCCTGGCCCCGTTTCTGACTCCTGTATGTGGCCATTTTGCAGTAGAGGTCTGTCATGAATAATAGAATCATTTAGGTTGGAAAGGACCTGTAAGATCAGCCAGTGCAACTGTTAGCCCAGCACTGCCAAGCTCACCACTAAACCATGTCTCCAAGTGCCACATCTACACATCTTTTACATGCCTTTGGGGATGGTGACTCCACCATTTCCCTGGGCAGTCTGTTCCAGTGCTTAGCATTACTGTGTAAGTGGAGAGGAGAAAACAAGGAAAGGATAGCAGCATTTTTCACGTAATGTGAAAGTCATGAAAAGAGATGTGAGAAAATTTGGGATGGCATCAGTAAGTGAATGGACAACATGTTGAGAAATGAATTTCAGTACGGACTGGTAGGCAAAGTTTACACTACCCACACCTGCCTCATGGGTTCTGCAAGGGTAAGATACACAAGAATAATTATTCAAGCACTTCATAGGGCATATTTTGCTCCCTGATGCTGCCACAGCCCCCCTTCCTCCAGAAACCACTGCCTGAGATAGTTTTGGGAAACAAGAATTTTCCCTTTAAGCTTTGTAAATCATTGCAGGAAAGGGAGCTGGCTGCCACTTGCACTTCAAGGACACCATGATGACAGTCTGTGATGACAGACCGGTGATGCAAAGCTATTGGCAGAGCAGTCAGATGGACAAGGGACAGGGCAAATAGAGCCAGAGAGACACAGCTCTCCTTTAACTGAGGGTGCAACCTCACCTGGTCATCCTCTCTCAAAAAGAGTGCTACACAACTGGAAGGCCGAAAAACACTGCAAGGAGTGAATGTTAATACTATTTATTTAAGGCTATTAGGGCAACATGACAAAAAGTTTTTATAATGAAGTTTTGCAGAAGGTAGGTAAGACGTTCATATTTTATCCAATTTCCTTTACTATGGGAAATGCCCATCAAGATGTTATTCTATTATACTTGACAAGGACCTGCAGGAAATTTATATTTGTGAATTTTATACCTTTAAGTTAATGCAAGGCATGAACTGAGGGGACTGGAATTTTGTACAAAAGCTCTCCTAGGGTGTGCAAGTGCATGATAGAGTACAACATGCGTATCCTAGAAGTTGTCTCCAGAGAAGTAAGCAGTGCTTATGGGTCAGAGCACTTCTGTTCTTGAGGTCCAAGAGGCTTCATGTTCAAGAGGCAGGTTTGCTTTGCTTCCAGTCAGTGCAGCTCCAGGGGAATTACACTGCTCCCGCAGCTGCTTCACTGCATTGTGCAGATACATCAGTCTGCCCAAGCTTTTTTCTGGCTCCTTACACCATACTTCAGTGCCTGACGATGACATTGGCCTTATGTTCAGTACCAGTGGACTTAACACACAACAGTTTTAGATTGGAATTGATCAACTCAATAATCAAAGAGGGCATCTTCACTAGGAATACTGCTGCAACCTTCTATGCTAGCCTGGTCAAGAGGAACTACAAGATTTGACCTGTGTTGAAACACGCACTTGAAAAACCATCCAAGTAATGGAACAATTAAAGTGTTTTCTGCCTAGTGCAGTCCTACACTTCCATGCTACTCACATGCCATACTAACCAGTTTATGGGTGGTTCAGTCAGGTCTACATTATACTGTCTCCACAGAAGTGGCTTCAACATAGGCAGCCTGTCACAAAGGAGCCCTGAGAAGGCATGAATGATTTGTACTTTTTGTTCTATCATTCAAAATTTGAGTAAGAACACTACATGAACAAGATTGGAGGAAAAAAACTCTCATAAACGTTTCTGGACCTAGATGTAGGCACATGCTCAGCATCTGAAGTTAGTGGCTTCCCAATAATTCTCTGATATTAATGACATTTGAGTAAACTTTCCTATCAAAAAGACAACCCACCTATGCTATCAACAGCTGGTAAATGATTTATAGGATCTGTATCCAATAACTAGGAGAGGAAAAAATGCTGAAGTATATTCTGCTGTTAACATTGTCGAAAGTAATGCCATATCTAAAATACTTCCTGTCAGTTTTAGTAAAACAGGTGCTCTAATGAGTAATTTTAACCTTAACTTCCTAATGAAAGCACAAATTAAAGTTTATAGGAACTCCACACAATTTTACCATTTCACAAAATACATGGTTAAGAAAACACTTCCCTCACCCTCAGGTGATGATGTACTCTGACCTCTAAAAGGCTTCACTGGAAAGACTAAAAAATTTGCCATCATCAGTAGTTCCAATATGAAACTTGAGCAAATATGATTTATCAGTTTTGAAAAGGATCAAGTCATACAACTATAGGAAAGCACTGGTTCTTCTTTTACTTCCTGAGTATTATGTAAATAAATGTCTTCTTTGAGCTCACTGACTTCAGGTTTGGAGGTAAGGTTCATATACATATTTAATTTAGCATTATGAAAGTTCTTAGAAAAGACCTGTACTTCAGGACTAAAAATCAGATAATACTACTGCTAAAAAAAAAAACCTAAACTGTCGTGGCAAACTTGGGAAAACCACTCAGAATATTTATTTAGGCTAATAACAGAACATTGCTTTTAGAATTATTGTTGGGTTATGCAACACAATTCATTCTAATAGTGAAATTTTGACTTCAGACAGCAGTGTTAATGCATGGCAACAGGTAAAAAAAGTTCCTGATTGGAATTTATGAGCTAAATTAAGACTGATGACACAAAAGTCGTAAGCTCTGGAAGAAGCTGCTAAGGGTGAAAAAAGAGAGGTCAAACAAACAAGTAGAGGCTAGAGGGATAAAAAAGATGAGCACTCTGTTTGCTTATTTGCAGCAAGGTAAAGAGTCACAAATGCTGTGCCGAAGATTTGATAGAGAGGTCATGAAAGAAAGGACTTCCAAGATTCAGTGGCCAGAGATGAAGTTCACAGAGGTCAAGTTCACACCACAAATTAGGTTCAAGCTTTAAAGTAAGTTTGGCTGTTTATGCTGTTTACACAGAGACATTGTTTTCCTTTCAGAATGCAATGTTTTACAGTATGTTACAGTTTACATAAATTACTGTGCTGGATGGAAATTCCTTGGTGAAGAAGCTGTGTGGTGTCTGCTAAACAGAAAATACAGAAAACAATAAATCCTGACTAGGCAAAGTCCAGTCTTGCTTACCAGGTTTAATCCATACAGGCCTATTTGAGTCCCTTTCCACTCCTCACGCTCACCTCCTTAAAAACTACATATGGCAGATGAGAAATTTTCAGATACCAAGCCAGGAGGCTACACAGACTGTTTGGGGGAGGGAGAATTTCCCTTATTTCATTTTGCACCTATCAGATGGGCAGCAGTTCTGAAAAGGGGCTCTGTTCAAAATGTCAGGTACAGTGGCACCCCCACTGCAAACCGTGTAACTAACACCATTCTTATGATGTAGAAAATCAACCATCCTTTATAGGAAGAAACTTAAAATCTTCAATTTTTTCTAGAAGGATATAAGCAATAAGTTCCAAGACTTACTCACTCTCACGTGGCAAAAGAGAACCAAAATGCGTTTTTTTAGTAAGCAATTTTATGTATGTGAGTTTTAAGAGGGAACGCTTACCACTTTTAAAAAATAAAGTTTTAAAATAATACCTGTGGACAGATTTCTATTAATGTTTTCTTTAATCAAGCCTTGCAACTGATTGAAAAGAGGGTCCCCAAGGAGAGAAGCTGAGGCAGACCCTCCTGCCAGCTGGACAGCTGCAAGCAGGGGAACAGCCTCAGAGCTCCAGGCTGGCCACAGCACATCCTGGCTGGTGCAGGGATCTCTGACCAGAAAACCAGAATACTGTTATCAGTGAGATATAGGGAACATGGGAGTCCTTTAGAAATGACTGTGCTCTTTGTGGAAAACTTATTTTAGACAGGTCAGTGAAACACAGCTTGCCTCGGGTATGTTTTGTTCATCGGCAAGTACATTGCAGTACTTAACAAACGAGTTCAACACAGGAACTTCCTCCTGTGGGTCAAAGCATGGTGGGCAGTCCTGAGGGAGCGCTGCTGAGGCCACACTGGGAGGCTGGGGCAGTGTTGCTTGAGGAATGGAGAACATGAGGACAAGGACAAGGAACAGGAGATACTTTTCAAAGCAAGAACTGAAGAAGACTCCCCTAAAGGAGAGGAAAAATGGAGCAACAAGTGAAAAGAATGAGGGTAAAGAAACGCATGAAACTAAGAGTACCCAGGCTGGATGGGGCTTTGAGAAATTTGGTGTAGCAGAAGGTGTGCAGGTCCATGGGAGTGGAGTTGGAACTAAAGGATCTTTAGGGTCCTGTCCAACCCAAAACCTTTCATGATTCTATCATTGTCCCACTATCATGTATAGCTTCTCTATAAAGTGAGCCCAAAATGTGATACCAAAAAACATTGGCAGAAGCAGAAGATAAACAGAAATTCCAATTCCCTTGCTGATTGTGAAACTATACTTTCTTTAGTTTTTCTTTTTGATGTTAAGCCTATCATTATTTTTTTAACAGGGATTACATTTATCTTCCATGGATTGATGGAAGAAGCCAGTCTTTACTATGCTTGCTATTAGAACTTCTCATAGCACAGTGCTAATACACAAATCTTATTCCTGGGTTATTTAAATGCTTGTGACACGCAGTTAAACCGTTACCTTTCATGAAAAAAACTTCTGTTTTAGTTTCACAATTCCTATGATCCCAGGATGTAAAGCCAGGCAGTAGGGACAGAGAAGCAAAGTTCTATAGCCCTGGGAAAAAAGAGGCTAAACTGTGTGACCATATAATGAATCATCTAAATTAATTTTTGCCTATGTTCTTTGCAATTATTTATGACAAATTCAAAAAGTTCAACAACAGGAAAAGTGAAACAAACAGATGGCATTGTGTTTCTGCTCTGGCTACAGTTAAACTGGGCTTTTAACCAAGGTAAACCTGTTCTTTTCTTTCTTATACATCATTACTGATCTGAGAATGCAGTTTCACAAGTGAAATTTCTCTCCTGTTACTTGCAAGTGGTACCTTTGCAATGCACAACCATCAAAATGGGACTGCTAGGCCCCTGGTAATTACTCTTCTCTAAAATTCGTATTATATTTTGCTTACAAAAAGCAAATAGCAAAAAGGAAAATACATCAAGGCTAATTAGGTTCTGTGACTTTTAGAAGTGGAAAAGTAAAGTATTTACCCCTTTTTAATGTGCAAATTTAAAAAGCTGCTTTGCCAGAAAAATGAATTTGGTTGACTTAGTGCTGTTATGTGTCCACAAAATAAGAAATTATCTCCTGCTGATTTCAAATTAATGACAGAAGGAAGAAAAGTACCAAAGTAAAAACACTTCTGCAATCATGCAGTATATATTGATAATACGTTGAGAAAAGATGGTGTCTATATAGAGAGACAACTTACAGAATGTCAGCTGCTGTGGGTACCACCATCTTCTCTAGCCACATATTCCCAGTCCCCTTCCTGCTCAAACTTATGCCAGTTTGGTCTGGCAGTAAAAAAGTCCATTGTAAAAAGAGAATAAATTTTGAACTTTTTTGCCAGGTTGGTGTTTCATGCCCTAGAACCCTTTCACTGAGAAGTCACCCAATCAACACTGTCAATGGGGGGAATTGTAGCAGCGCTCCTTTCAATAAATTTGGGCTGCCTTGAGGCTATGGCGAGTATGCCAACCATATGGGACAGTATTTCAACTCTGTACAGTCTTAGGTTCTGATCTCCATTTGATCCTGTGTTGGGTTTTGCTTTGCACCAGCGCTTACTTTCCTCCAATGGTGTCAAATGCTATTTATCATGAAAATTTATGTAGGAGAGTAACAAACATGTTAAATACTGTTTTCTTCTCATAGTTCACTACGACGGCATGTTATCATGCAGTGAGAAACACAGTGTCAAGCAGCACCCAGTTTGTTTTGATTGTATTGTGATCCTGGAGGGATTTGCCCCAACAATGCTGTTACAAGATGTATTTAACTTTTGCCGAAAATGCCACAGGCTTCCATTGAAGTTTTTCCTTCCTTAATACAACAGTCACAATCTTAATAACTCTAAGTACTATAGCCCTTGAGTTCCCACAAAGAAACTATTTCAGAGCATTTGCTGATCTGCTGTAGAAAAGCATAGCATGAAACCAATGATAAACGTCATTGTTTTACATTACATGTGTGCTTATTGTTTCATAGCATAGTGTCCAAAGAGGAAATACCTCTGACAGGGTCCACTATGAAAGCATGGGATTAACAGCAGAGTCAGGGCTAAATTAAATAAAGCAGGACTCTAAACATTTATTCTCTTTGGAGGTACCTTTCATTGCAGGTCACTGTGAAGGGACACACAAAGCATAAGTCAAGAAAATTGCATTATGAGGCAATTTGTTGAGGACAATGAAGAGAAATGTCTAGCTGAAGGATGTTATGAGGTTTACTAGGTCATAAAATAGCAGATGAAATTCAGATAAATTTAGAGCAATCCTAAATTTATATAGCCATTACTATAGAATCTGAAATCAATGTTTCCATGCAGTAATAAGATCTAGGGGTTATACTTCCCCAAAAACTTTGAGTCTGAGTCCAATAGCAAACACAAAACCAACCACATATTAGGAAATTCTAAGTAAGGAATGGAGAACAAGGCAGAAGATATCCAGCCACTGTATAAACCCCTATGTTTAAATACTCCTGCTAAATGCACTCCTACATTTAAAATACTTCATACAAATCAATTATCATTCAAAATATATGCAGGAGAACTGGAAGAGGTGTAGAGAAGGGAAAACACATGGAGCAGTTTCCATGGAGGAGGTTGCCCGAGAGCAGATCTAGATATTTAAGGAAGATATCCCTTATGCCTTATTATCTTCTTTCACTGTTGGCCTCTGTCACAGGCAAGATATTAGATTGACTTTTAGTATAAATCAGTGTTATTTCGCCTTATGTTCTTAATCAAATAAAGCTGCCTGTCACCATGTAGTTGATCCAATTTCACCGGTGATTGGAGAATGATGGTTGTTTTGGCAACAGTAGGCTTTGTGCAAGGGTTAAATAATGAGTACCATTTCTATTTTGGAGTACTAAGCACATCTAACTCTTTCAAACCCTAGGCAGCCTTGACCACAATAAAGCATGTTGCCTGAATGATGCTCTAATTTTTAGACTTTCCTTCATAAACCACAGATTAAATTTGTTCCAGCGCAGATCATTCATTCAAGCCTTCCAACAAGTGAGATTTATCACAATGGTATATTTTATCCTCTACAATAATCCCAGTGGAAAGCCTGCAGTGAGCCATGCTCATTGAGAATCCAATACAGACCAATCTCCTTTTTCATAACCTCTCTTCAACAATGGCAATGAACAGATGATGATGAAGAGTAAGTATAGGGCACAAGACTTATCTCAAATATTATCCTAACCATCACATATTTTCAGATCAACACAGTCTAGGCCCAACATGATTTGTCCATTTAAAAACCCTAAATTGATCTTTTTTTCCAAGTAGTTGTCCTTTCCAACTCACACAAACTTTAAGTATCCACAATATTCTTTGGAAAGGAGTTCTTCACGTCTGCCACCTACTGTGCCAAAACCTGCCTTCTTCAATTTCCTTTGGATTCAGTTCCTATTAGAATCCTGTTGTACACTGCAAGAGACAGCAAGCTAGTAATCTTTACCATTATGTCTACGCAGTGCGATTCTGGAAACCTCTATCACATTGCCTTATAAACCTTTTATTTTTCAGGTTGGGAAACCCTACACTGGCTATGGTTCTGGCATGTACTTAGTCATCCTCCTTTGTCTGCTTTGATAAGATTTTCCAGTTTTAGTCAACCTTTTCTTTTTGCAGCCTACCTTGAGTACAGTATGAGGTTTTGACCAGCACAATATAAAAAAGACATTAAGCTCTTAAGAGAGTGTCTTAAGGAGGGCAATGAAGGTGGTGAAGGACCTTAAGGGGAAGCCATATGAGGAATGTCTGAGGTCACTTGGTCTGTTCAGCCTGGAGCTTGTTGTTTTCTGCAGCTTCCTGTGGGGAAGATGAGGGACAGGCACTGATTTCTTCACGCTCGTGACCAGTGATAAGACTTGAGGAAAAAGCATGAAGCTGAGTCAGAGGAGGATTAGGTTACATATTAGGAAGAGGTTTTTCATGCGGAGGGTGGCTGGGGACGGGAACAGGCTCCCCAGGGAAGTGGTCACAGCACCAAGCCTGACAGAGCTCAAGAAGTTCTTGGACAATGCACTCAGGCACATGTTGTGATTCTTGTGGCGTCCTGCAGAGGGCCAGGAGTTGGACTCGATTATCCTGATGGGTCCCTTCCAACTCACCATATTCTATGATTTTAAGTTGGGGGTTTTTTCTTTGTTTGTTTGTTGTTTGTTTGTTTTTGTTGTTGGTTCTTTTTTATGATAAGGGAGGCAGAACTGCATGCGGTATTAATGCTGTGGGTGAACAATGCATTTATGCATGCAAAAAAATGCTATTTATTTGCCCTTCATTCCTTTCTAAATCACGCCTAATTTTTATTTTGCCTTTTTTTGAACTCTATGTAATAGACATTGAATCGACATTTTCCACTGAACCGCCATTCATAATCCAAAGGCTTCACTCCTGAATGTCACTAGTCAGTGTGGAATCCATTATTCATGCAAAATGAATATTTCTACCGTACCTTTACCTGCCTTGAACTTCATCTAACATTCTATTGTCCAGTCACTAGTTTCAAAAAGTTCTACTACTCTTCTTCATTGTTGTCTTCATCCTTACTATCAGAAAGAGTACAAATCCTCTGTAAATCCTTTCACTTCCTACTCAATAGCTTCCTTGTCTTCTCCTTCCGCTGTCATTTGCATAACACAGATTTGAGCGTAGACCCCCACAGACTTTGATGATTCTTCTGAAAGTCTGTAATTAACATTTTCCTTCATCCCTTGCATCCCATCTCATAGCTGATCCATGTCTTACCCCACAGCTCTTTGAATTCCAAGAGCTTTTGAAGGAAACTGACTTGACTAATTATTTTGAACCAGCCACCTTCCCACACAAATCACATATGTTCACATGTCCATCTAGTAAATTATTTCTCGGAGTTTTACTGACTTGTTTGGTTTAAATCTTGTGCTACAGATGTGTAGTTTCCTTCCTTCTCCCTGGTACCTGTTTTAAAGACTGATGTAATATCTGCCATCGTTCCAGTCATGTACCAAAATAGTTTTAAACCAAGTGGCTACACATTACCATTATCAATTCAGCAATTTCATCCTTGACTTCTCTAAAGCCCATGGATAAACACTGTCCATCGTTAGTTAGTATTTCCATCATCAATATTTCCAGGACCTCTCTAGCCACTTAAGTGTCAGACGTACTCTCTGAGGAACATCTTCTCTCTCCAAAGAGATCTAACATGGATCTCCAATTTATTTAGTTCACAATGAAAACTTAAGCAAAGAATGTATTTGGCTTCTCAGCAGTGTTCTTGCCCTCTCAGTGCTCCTTCAATGCCATGAGCACCATTTGGCTCTGCGGCCTCTCTAATATGCTTCTTGCTCTTCATATGTCTGTGAGAAAATTTAGTATTCATTTGATCCTTTTAGCTCATTGTTCCTTGAGCTCTATTTTGACATGCACTATTGAATTTATACAATTAATCTGCCAGAGTTTAAAATTCTTTGTCTTTGCCTCGTTTGGATACAGTTCCATCTTTTTGAAAGATGTCTTCTTATTCTAATAATCTGCTTATTGTTTTGATTAGACATGCTTGCTTCCTTTTCACCCTTATTCAAGCCTTCTTAACAGGTGGTGCACTGCTGGGTTTCCAGTATGCAGTCCTGCACTAACCTTCTTGCAGCCTGCAAAGATTTACTCACTTTGGGTTCAATATAACAAATTCCTAATTTTCACATATTTACCCTTTTTGAAGTTGTGTACCTCTGGGGTAGTGATGCTGGGGGGTGAGACTGATGGTGGGAGGCGAAACAATTCTCTGTAGGGATGCTGAATTTAGAACTTGCATGCACACCCATTAAACACTGGTTGTGTCTAAGGAGGGATAGGTTAAAAACTACCGGTCAGGACCTACTGGGTTTAAAAGGAGTAATTTCTATTGGTGTCTCAAAGCTGCTTAAAAATTGGCGATGTGATTAAGAATCACTCAAGGATTTTGTATTAATGAAAGTCAGAGGTACTAAAAACTTCCTAGCAGACATTCAACGATGGGCTATGTTAGCAACATTAGCAGCCTTCAAGTTAAAGAATAATTTATATAACTAAGAGCACTGTCCTTTTGTCATTTATAAACTATTAATCAACAATTCCCCTTTTAATAACTTTAATATGTTACACGTGTTATTTGGTGTATGTCAACCATACACAGCTTTAATACATTGTTTTAATTAGTTAAAAAGACAGGGAGCCACTAAAAATACACATTAATCAGTGAGAAAGCTGAGACATTAAGCATTCTTTAGCTGGTTTTTAAGCTGGTACTTTACTAAATCCCTTCAAGCTCTCTAGGTCTTTTGATATGCCTGCAGAACACGATAGTTTGAAAACACCAAAATAACTTTTGAAAGAGTCATTTCATGAGATACATTTACTTTTTCATGAATGACTTTCGTTTTTTAAAGCTGAATCCTCTCAGGAAAACACAGCAATTCCAGTTTATTTCAAACAGATAACATCTTGTGGTTCAGTTCAAAACATTATTCAGTAAAGAAATTTGGCTCAGATTTGTGTTACAGTATAAGAAATCAGTAGTCCTCTAAAAATACTTGCAGTGCCTCCAAAGCATACTATTAACACTTCTCAATATATTGAACAAACCCCTGAGAGTCATGAAAGCTGACATAATTAATGTAAGCCAAAACCATGAAGGCACTGAGGGGGGAAAAGGTCATACTATGCTTTATTTAGAAAGTATGATAATGCAAGTTACAGGCAATCAACTTAAACAGTACAGGTAACTATTTCTGGCATGGTTGATGAGAGTTGATTTTACAGTCTTAATATTGTTCACAGGCAGTAATTTTCAAGCCCTTTTCCAGATCTTATAAAAGACAATTCTAGCAATGCCTATCAACAGAGCTGGATTTTTAATATCAGGGCACAGACCTCTATCATTTGAGGCAACAGTAACCACAGCAGACTGCTCCTCTCTGCTCAGGTAGATCACTGGAGGAGACACATTTGGCTTTTGTTGAGCCTTTTCAGATCCTTTGAATCCAATAATTTCTAGTTCCTCACAGTCCCTACTGCCTACTTTCTTATATCCTACTTGTGTAAACCTTTTCTGTTTCTGTCTGTCCACGTTCTCATCACTCCTCGTCCTTTTTTTTACTATCCTCTCTCCCCTCTCTGATCCCTGTTGATACCCCATACTATCCTCTTTATTCTTGTCCCCTTAATCTTCTCCAATTTACTTAATTTCTATCAACAGAACTATATCTTTTTCTGTGGTACTGGTCACAGAAACAACTTCAATATTTAAGCTGATGCTCAAAACCCACTTCTCCTTGGGCGAATACCTCAAGGAAGTTCAATCTCAATTGCACTTGACAAATACAAGCATTTGGTAAACATGAGCTTATATAAAATCCTAGCTACCAAGCTGTCTGTAGCAGTTAACTGACTCTTTGACAATGTCAGAAGAGCCTGTAGTAAAGGCCCTCTAAATTTAGCTTGGAATCCAATTTTTAAAAATGAAATCTAGGAGCTAACCCTCCCCTTCATTTCCATATCTGCAGCCTGGCTCTGCCTTCACCCAGTGATGTCTGTGCAATGCATCAGCTTCTGTGGACAAAGAGGTAATTTCATACTTTTTTTCTGAAAATTTCAAAGGGCAAGGGCAAACTGTGGCACCCCACAGGTACACGTTCTCTTGTATATGTTTCTATTTTCATATAAACCCCTTCCCAAACCCACCGCTAATGAATGGTAATTGGATACATGATAAGAAACACCATAATTCATGATTATTACTCTGAATTGAGCGCTGCATGATGTTGAACATTGGGTAGTCAAAATCATCATGGGCACCCTCCACTCTGTGCAGCATGAATGACCCAGACTAATGCTTTCTTGGGAAAAAATACTTTGAGAACAAACATGTGACCAATCACATTATCACCCCTTGTTAATTTCTTTCACGACCTCTGGCAACCTGAACATTTCAAATTCTTTCCTAGTGACATCTGTATTCATGCATCTAACTCAGATTAAAACCCACAGCAACAACACTGCCCTTGTGTAAGGAAGCATCGCTGTCAGCCCTGCTCCTGTACTCACCGAAACCCATTGCCCTTTGGAGCCCCGCTATCAGCTCTTTCCTATTGATCCAATTACAATGACCAGTTAACAAAGGATATCCCGCAGCCACCTGTAAACCCTGCACCTTCTAGTTTTTGGCTGAAAACAGTCCCACTCACTCATTATTTCTCTGCTTTTTCCATACAAACTCCTAATGCCTGTCAAATGTCCCATTTCTGTCATTTGGGAGTTGGCCTAAAACGGCAGGGCAAAAAAGCCCCCACAAACAGATGGGAAAGGTTTCCTTGGAGTTAGGCATACTCTGTCTACACTCTGCCTAGGCTGAACAGCACAGCCTGCTTAAAGCATCTTACACAACACGGCAGGGAAAATTAACATATTACACTGACCAACATGCTTAATTTAAAAGTTTTAATTGGGTCAGGATTTTAAACTGTCAACTTTTTTTTAGTTGAAACATATTTTTTGGACTCCCTCCAATTAATATTTAAGTAAAGTGTTTTCACCAGCACTTAACATGAATTTCAGCTGTAAACTAAGACAACTTATCAGGAGCAAAAATGCAAACTGTGCAAACAATTCCCCCAACTTCACCAATATTTGCAAGATAAAAATAACTATACTGAAGACAACAGGAACTGTTCAAATAAAAAGGAGAAATTTATACTGGTTTAAATTCACACTTAAATTCAGAAGTTGAACTTCTCTGGGTAGCCTTTGCATTTTGAATGTACTGCAGATAAGAACATCAAAGCTAGCAAACCTGAACAGGAAAAGAGGCTTCATAGACTGGTCTGAGGTACTTGTCTGCAAACCTAATTTAGCATAATATGCAACTGTGCCCCAGATAGAAGCACTTGGAGTATGTTACAGCTCCATTCCCCAACTCTTACATGCCTACATGCCTACTTCATCAGTCATATACCAGAAACTAAAGCTCTTTTGTCTTCTATGGGGCAGTTTTCAGAAGCTGCTGGAGGTCGTAAAAGTAACAAGGAAAGGCAAACAGAGGGAAAAGATGTTTTTCCTCTAGGGAAAGGCAGATTAAAGGCTCTGGTTCTGAGCTGAGAGACTACTGGGAAAAGGGAAAAGAAATGTGGGAGCAACACTTATTACAATATAGTCAGTTTGAGTAAGCAGATTTAGTGACATTTCCTGTTCTCTGTAAAGGCATGGCCACGTGCAATCCTAAGTAAATATTCCAAACTGTAACTGCTATGAATTATGACTTTTTGCTATGAGTTCAAAGCTCTCCATGACAGATCTACAGCCTGACTCATTATATTTGGAGTAATGATTATCCTGTATAAAACACAACAGCTTTCCTCTTGGGTATACAATGGAAGACTTTTTCCAGTGGTTTACTACCACACTTGTCACTTAAGGATTTACAGAAGTGGTTAATGGGACTTTTTGAAAGTACCCAAATTCTTATCCATGCCTGGAATAAAAATTCCCTTCAATTTTGACGTGTGGATGCACTTTAAGCAGTTAAATACAAACTTTTAGTAATTTTTCCATTGTTCTGTTCAATCAAAGTAAAGTATTCAAGCAACCTGCCAAGCCACACACTCAAAACAGAGAGTGCATTCTGCCTCAGCAGCTGGACTACCTTTTGCTCCTATTTCTGACCCCAGTTCCTCTCAGTCTTCCTTTGCTCCTTTCATGAAGCCCATTTCTGTATGGGTTCATCATTCTTCAGGCCTAGTCACCATTATTCCATGAGGTTTCGGTGTCTTTGGGCTATGTTAGCATTGGAAAGGCCAGAGGCTCTTTCATAGTAATGAGGTACAGATGTGCCTCTGCTTTCCAGTCTGTGCTGTGTTCCTTCCCTGCCCTGCCCTGCCCTGCCCTGCCCTGCCCTGCCCTGCCCTGCCCTGCCCTAGTAAGACAGAAATCTATGCTCTTTACATGACATGGTATGAAATACATTTCAGGACAACAGTCCTAATTCCCTGTCAAATCTGGAATTGGAAAACTTTCCTTCTGGTGGGAAAATTTGAAGAATACCATCATCTCCCAGCAAACTTTAGATACTTTTTTCCTAAAAAGATGGTTATGTTTCATTCTTTGGATGTAGATTACTTGCATAAATGTCATCATCTAAACAAGATAAACTGTATCTGGCAAAGCAGAACACACACTATTGAAGTGCTTTATCTCAGTGAAACAGGGGTAGCTTTTGTATTCATGAAAGTGACCATCAGAAAGTGCTGGTCTCTTATTATTTAGTCTAACAACTGAAGGAAGCAAAAGACCAAGCTATTTTAATTTTTATTTTTAAAGCAGCTCTTACACAGATTGTGACGGGAGCATTTTGTGAAAGACACTCTCACATCTTTGTTGAAATCAGGTCTAGTCAGGGAAGGAAGCTTTTACTTCCTTTTGCTGCTGATTAAGAGTCTAGGGCTTAAAGGGCAATTCCAGACAAGGAAGGAGATCTTTATCACTGCCCTTGGAACAGTTCCCACTGTTGTGCTCATTTTCCCCCACTCTTTTAATCACAACTTACAGCTGTAAAACATATCTCAGAGAATGGTACCAGCATATCGGTTGTTCCATGAAGATGCTAGATCATTCAGTATTGTTATGTTTTCAATACTTATAAATGTTTCTAATAATATTACATGGTTTCAATCAGTAAACAGTTCTTAAGAACTACCACAGCTGTTTTCTGAGCAGCTAAAGTAGATCAGCTTGTAAGAAAGCAGCACAGGACAGTCCTCCTCTAAAAAATACAGTGTGGGCAGAAGCCATCTGGTGAGTATTACACGTCACCTTCTTCTCTTAGCATTATTGACCTAGGGTCCATTCCCTTCAGGAGAGATATTTTACATTGCAAACCAGGAGCAGAGCTCAGGATCAACATAAGTATTCAGATATAACACATTTCTTTAAACAATCAGTAAAGTTGATGACGGGCTGAACATGTGCCAACCATGTGCTGGCATCATGATCAAAGCAAACCATTGAGGGCTAACTTAGGGGAAACATAGCAGATAAAGGGAAGTTGTTCTATGCTTAATCTGTTGCTGGAGGAACGAAGCGTAGCTGGTCTACTGTGTACACTTTTGGGAACCCACATACAATTCAAGAGAGATGTTAAAATTTGGAGAGGGTCTATCAAAGATGGCCAGGGACATAAATTGCATGAGCATCGAGGAAAACCTGAGGAAGTTGTACTTCTTTGTCTGGCAAAGGAAGGGCTAAAGGGAGATTGATTAGCAGACTATGACTACACAAAGAGGTTAGAGAATCACAGAACTACAGAATCGATTAGGTTGGAAAAGACCTCTGAGATTATTGAATCCAACCTATGACCTAACACCACCGTATCAGCTACACCATGGCATTAAGTGCCACATCCAGTCTTTACTTAAACACCTCCAGGAACTCCATCACCTCCCTGGGAAGCCCATTCCAATATCTAATCACACTTTTGTGAAAAATTTCTTCCTGATGTCCAACTTAAACCTCCCCTGGTGCAGCTTAAGACTATGTCCTCTCATCCTGTCTCTTGCTGTCTGGGAGAAGATGCCAAATCTCACCTGGCTACAGCCTCCTTTCAGGGAGTTGTAGAGAGTTATAAGGTCTCCCCTGAGCCTCTTCCAGGCTAAACAATCCCTGCTCCTCACAGGACATGTGCTCCAAACCCTTCACCAGCTCTGTTGCCCTTCTCTGGACACATTCCAGCACCTCAATGTCCTTCTGAATTGAGGAGCCCAGAATTGAGGGGCCCAGAACTGAGCACAGGATTTGATGTGTGGCCTCCCCAGTGCCAAGTACAGGGGGACAATCACTGCTCTGGTCCTGCTGGCCACACTATTGCTGATCCAGGCCAGGATGCCTTTCGCCTTCTTGGCCACCTGGGCACATGCTGGCTCATGTTCAGCTGCTGTCAACCAGCACCCCCAGATCCTTTTCAACTGGGCAGCTTTCCAGCCATTCTGTCCCAAGCCTGTATCATGCATGGGGTTGTTGTGGCCAAAATGTAGGACTTGGCACTTTGCCTTGTTGAACGTCATGCTGTTGGCCTCGGCCCATTGATCCAGCCTGTCCAGGGCCTTCCTACCCTCCAGCAGATCAGCACTCTGACCCAGCTTACTGTTGTTCACAAATTTGATATTACAGATATTGCAGGGATAACACAGGCTTCTCATGACAGTAGCAGGGAACCTAACAAGGGGCAAAGGATGTGTGTTGTGACTTTGAATTTTCAGATGGGATATTCGGATGAATTTCTTCACCAGCAGGGCAGTGCAACACTGAAAGCAGCTAGGTAGAGAGAGTGTGGACTTTTCTGCTTTTCAATACTCAACTAAGCAAACCCATTGCTCTACTGTTGCTTAAAGTCAATGATGGCTGGTGATAGTTGTAATGAACCAGGAATGACAATAATTCTTGTCTTAAACAGAAGGATGGCCTGACTGACATCCAGGTGTTGACCCCAACCAATGCTACTATGATTGTGTGAGTATTTCTGCAATAGGAACTGACAAATTATGCAACTGAAACTCTGTGAGCTTCCACAGCCCAGGTCTACTGTATTATTTTCTTTATCTGCTGAAAGAGAAAACAAGTGGTTGAACTGTCTTTATTGATGGGCAAGTTCACTCAGAGGTGACCATGTTGTGACTTAAAACGCAGTCTAGTTCCAGCTGACTCCTTACAAAACAGACAGTAGCAAGTCTTCCATAGCTTCTTTATAAGTCTCTCCACAGTACAGTAGTGCAGTATAAATAGTAGTTGATACCTCTTAAATTATCTGGGATATACTTAAAAGGTTAGATGAAAAGATTCCTTTCCACTACTTTTTTTTTTTTGACTTATACAGTTTGAGAGCCACTGCCATGACTGCTATGCCAGAACATAGGAATTTGAGATTCTAATTGAAGCACTGTGTTTGGCAGAGCTCCAATATTTTGACTTGTTTATCTTACAGTGACTGACAGGCTGCCCAGGGCCTGCAGTACGACACTTGGTGTCTCACTGATATTGCCATCCAAATACTACTGAGGGACTTGTAGCAGTGCTGATGATTATGGCCATAAACATTTTTGTTGGTCTGTGACATAAAAGAACATAATTTAGGCCAAAAAATGTATGTGATTGGACAGGACCTGTTCTCCACTGAAAAGCTTTCTAAGTCACAGAAGCACATGAACAAAGCAGTCCTGGGAAGATGAGTGTATCTCAGTGAACGGGTAAGAAAAAACACTGGAACAATTGAAGCCCATATTCAGCCTGCTGCTTGTACTAATGAGGTCAAGAAATATAACTTTTGCTTTTGGGCTACCATGTGAAATTATCAAAGCCGATACATGTGTTCTTACCAAAGCTGAAAACTTCAAAATCCTTACATTTTTTATAGTTCACCTTATTCAAACCTACATGTATGTACTTGCTAATAGTTCACCATTTTGCCTAACATCACCCTATTAACTTCACCTGTCACATCAAAACAGAAGAGCCCTCTGCATTGTGGTTTTGGCAGCATGAAACCAGACATAGAGAATTAAGACCTTGCTACATCTCATTGTTGACCATTTTCCCAGAAACACACAAAAATGCAGATGTTTCAAAACTAAATTCATCTAGACTCTGATACTCTGAGAATGGCTTCTACTCCAAAATATTGAACTTATGTGAACTCTTTAGAGTGCAGCATGCATGACTTGCTGGTGCAAATAAATGTTTACCCAAGGTTAAAATATAGCCATCTTTAAAAAGAAATGTTTTCGGTATAATAGAGCATCAGTGAAAATGAAGCCTGCCTCATCTTGTGGAACTTAGTAACTTGCAGTTACTTTCCTTTATTTTCCCAAGTTCCTGACAATTCACTCTTTCAAATGTAGAATTGGAACCTGTGTTAATATAAGTTTCTCTTTGGTTCAAGTTTTTTGGAGGCCAGTGCTTGTCTCTGCTGGCTATCAGCTAAAACTGTGATCATCAGGTTTGCACAAGGGCCAGTTTTAGGGTAGTCAAAAAAACTTCTCTCAGATATCCCCAAAATCAGACACCAAAATCTTGATGTTTGTTCTTCCACCATCCCCTATTGCTTATTGGAGGAAAAAAAAGCTTTATATTAGAGAAGGGCTAGGAGTCACTGACAGCAGGCCCGGCTATCTGGGAATGATATGACAATTAAAAAACACCAAAGCCTATTCTTAATATATCAGCAGGTGAAACATTAGTCGTTAAATTAAGGACAGGTGACAGATTCTTGAATTTAAACGTACCTTAGAGCAACCTGACATCAAGTGCATTGGGAGCTGGGTAGCAGCTATCTGTCTCAGCCACTTGTCCAGCTGGTGTTCTGGAGGTGCTTTATGTCCCCAGTATAAGTCCACATTGACTGAGTTTTCAAAATCTCTTTTGTTCTCCCTCCCAGCACCAAATGTGCTAAGAAATATTTTGCTAGTAAGCTATCAGACCTATGATCTAAAGGGTGATCAGCATTTCTCGCCATATCACCCAAGAGAAGGTAGGTATTAAAAGCCCATCCTCTTCTTCCAGATTACAACTAATTTCCAGATTTGACATAACCATTTTTACCTGTGATGACTTGTAGCTGCTTTTGCCTCCAAGGATAGTAACACCTCCAACATCTTTGTCCAAATCCTCTAACGTAACTGTATGAAATAATGGTATTTAGCATTCACTTTTTACAGGGAAAGAATAATGGACAAAAAATATTATGCATGGATGGTTGGGGTTTTTTTTCTCTTCAGCATAAGATATGATATGCATGAGTGTGGTATGGCTCTTTTTCTCAATGGCATAAATTCAGCACTTCATATATCTGTCTAAAGGCTTTGTACAAAAATTGCTAAATTATAGGAAACTTAAATCACAAGTTCCAGCTTGAATCATACAAAAGAGAAAGGCAATTGATTAGTTCATGACTGCAGAAGTTAATTGGATTTAAGAGCTATGAAATTTACTTAGGATTCTCCTACCAATATTTATTTACCTTTTATTAACTGCCATTAGGTCTACAAAAAGCATCATGAGAGTGGAAATAGATAGAAGAAAAGAAAATATTACTATTTACAATGTAACATATACAAAGCTTATACAAAGCAGTCTAATGATCTGTGAGTTTGATGTCCAGCCAATTTTAACTTTATTCCTGACACTTGGATTATTGTCTAGGATATTGGTTTGGTTCAAAACCAAAACTTGGACATGAATTCCCACTCAGTTCAAGAATGCTTGGATCTACACTTAGCGTGGGACTATAATACCAGTGAAGGGTTTGTAAATTTAAGAGAACTGAAAGGAAAAGAAAAATCTAGGATACCCTAGGTAAAAATTGAATAGCACTGGAAGAAAGGAGGGGAGTGGAAAGCATGCTTGCTTAAGTAATGTTTAGACCACTAACCTCATTTGTAATAGGACTAATGTAACTTGAAGTGATGAAGGTACAGTTGCAAAATTCAAACAAGTAAGTGATAAATTCATAGGTTCTCTTTATCCCTACTGCAGCCAAACAGTTATCCAAAGAGGATATCAAGTGGCTGCTGGAAATCTGGAAGGTGTTTTCTAGGGCTGTTTGTATTGGACTGCACAGTGATGAAAACTATTTTTTTGTTAGGATTGTGTCAAAGTCATTAGGGGAAGCTATCCTACTAAAGCTAAAATTAGAAATCTTACATACTTTGGGGGGAAAAAAAAAAGAAGGAAAAGGTTAAGACAGAGTCCTCTGCCCTGACAATTCTGCTGCTACGTGAATTAACACATCAAGTAATCTCTCACAATATGAAAATAGTTTTGGTGAGAGGAAAAACATTGAAGAGTGTACAATTCACCTCTTTGCTCACGTTATTTTGAAGTAAATGGTAATTTTTTGAAAATACAGACATTTTTACACATTATGTATAGATTTAAGAGGGCACAGGATGATTGTAGTTCTCCTGGACAGGACGAGAAACTCCCCTCAGCTGTGTTGCTTGTTCCTTGCTAGCTCTGATCTTACTCAAGATGTGAACGGGTATTGCCCCCGGCTTCATTTCTTGTTTCTTTGTTTTCTTGTCTTATAGGAGTAATGAGATATATATGACCCAGAAAAGGAAGAGTACATCCACTGCTAGCTGTTGCAGAGCACCTTAGGGATCAGTGAGCTTGTGAGCCCCAATGGAGTCTGTTTTCCTACAGGGGAGCTCCTAGTGCTCTCAGCTCTGAGCATTTCTTCTGCATGGAGTTCCCAATACCTAGTGAGGAAATAATAAAAAAGAAGTTGTAGTAGTTATCCAAGTAGAAATTTTTGAGGCACTCTTTTTCATGAAGCTTACAGTTATTATTGTAGATGTTTTCATCTGTGGTAAATTTGATTGGAGTATTTCAAAGACTTGGAGGGTGCATAGGACCACAATCATCTGAAGACAGTGTAATCACCTGTGGCTTAGTCTCTCAGGGAATCAAACAAGACACACTTTCAGGAGGTGAGGAAATAAATTATCACTGAGTTGAGCAGTCATGGTAGGCCTGAGCTAATAGAATGACAGAAAGCACAGGATGATACTTTGTGACTTGTCATGTTGGCAATCTTTTGGTTTCATCTACCTACTTTTATCTGATTTCCACAACTACAGAAAGACTCCTGAAGATGAGCCAAAAAGAAAAAAAAGAGCTCTCCCTCCCCCAAGCACTTTGAAACATAAAATATCTTCATAAAATAAGCCAAAATCTAAAATTATCTTGTATCAGTAGATAACAGATGGAGCTGAAAACTAATTGACCTTACAAAAGCATACACGCCATCTCCCCAGTGCTTTAAACAACTGATCATGACTGATATTCTGTAATACTGTTCTAAACCAGAAAAAAAAAAAAAGAAACTGATTCAGTTTTGATGTAATTGATATTTTATGCTTTTTTTCTATACTAATAGGTTGGATGGAAATATATCTCATCTTACTGTTAAAAGTACTGTCTTTTCCTCAGTGGATAAGAAAATCCAGAAGGGCAGAGCTTGGTGTGTGTATGTATATAATCTGACAGGAGCGAATGATGGTCCTTAGTTCAAACAGCATGGTTCAAAATAAAGTGTATTGATATAGATTACAATATTTTCAGGCTAGATACTTATTCCAAGAAAATTGCAAACATCTCTGAAGTCCAGTTATCCTCATTTAGCCAAAATAATTAACATTTTTCAGAGATTATCATGCATGTATGTTGTGACAGAGACAGGAAGTGTTTATCTGAAAATAAATTTATTTGCAAGGTAATTTGCAAACTGTACCTAAAGTTCCACGGTTTTGCATTCTCAGATCTCTCAGCCAAATGGATTGCTGTCTAAAAGATGGAACCTCCATGCACCATTATTTTTGTTGACCTGGTTTAGTTACTTCATACTGTTGATCAGCAGTAAGCTCTGGGAAGCAATACTTTTTTTGCTCATCACATATATAAAGCAGAAGATTTCTAATAAACAAGAATATTTAGAATATATAGAAAATTAGACTATTATTACAAGAATAGTAGTATAAAAGGTAGTCCATCTGAGACCTTTTTAGAAGCTCAGGGAAACTTCACCATGACATACCAACAACACATCCCTGTTGCAGTGACCCAGCCCATTGGGGGCTGTGGCAGGGGGTCTTCCCCCAGGCTTGAGAGGCAGGCTTCTCCTAAGGACATTATGTACCCCAGTTCTGTTCCTTTGATTGATCCATTGTTTCTCCCTGCCCGCCTTTTATTCCTTACATGTATGTTTTCCCTTTCCTGTATTCCCCGTTGGCCCTTGTACCTCCCTCGTGGTATTCCCATTGGTCCCTTGCCCTAGCCCCATCTCTGTACCACCCCTGCACCCCAGCACCCTCGATCCCAATGTTTGGCCCACCCTGTGAACCTCCTATATAAGGCCCAGGTCCTTCCTCCATCTTGTTCTTGGCTTCTAACCTCCCCATGCCATGAGGCTGAAATAAATCATCTCGTGTGCAAGAACATGCCAGAACCCTTCCTGACTCTTTCATTGTCCACCTGCGTGTGTGTGTGCCTGCTGCTTCTCTGACTAAAGCTGATGCTACCTGCTTCACCCCTATGGGAGTCTGACCCCTGCGGAGCTGCTTCCTCCGGGAAGCCACCCAGAAATGGAGGCTCGATAAGCGGGGCAGAACGGGGACTTTGGTGCATCTGAGCTAGTCAGCTGGAAGGGCAGCGACCCCGTGGAGACGTCTTCAGGAAGGTCGCGGCACCCTCAGCCACCACGCCTCTACACATCCCCACCCTACAAAGAATTATCAGTTCCCTTCAGAAACTGTCATTATAAGCTATGATGTAGATCCATTATATTTTCTGGCAGAGTGGTGCAGCTAAGCCCACAGAAAGCCTGGTAATGACTTTAAGGGTATGGCTGTGCTCATGAGTAAGTGAACAGATGCTCAAGACAGCTCTAGAGAAAGTATGAGGAGGAGATGAAGATGTAAATGGGTCATGGAAGAAAAGCAGGGGCTGAATATATTTTTCCTCAAAATTTTCACTGAAAATATTAATAATAAACAACTGTTTATAGTTACTGACTATAGTATATGAATATTCTATATTCATAATAAAAAACTATACTGGAACAATACTAATGCTAAAGATACAATTCAAAGCACAACAAAGACAACAGGAACCTTGCCATCACCTTAAGAGGAAAGAAACTTACTTAGGTGATATACAAACCAGTCTGAATTCTCCCTGATGCTTAAATTTCATCACTCTTTTTCTGCCTAAAATGTTGAAGTTTTTAAACTTTTTCCAATTCCCTTCTGGCAAACACCTCATCATGTTCTGTGTGGTTGGCTCCAACCAAAGTTTATTACTTAAATGTCCATGAAGAGACTGTTCTCATGGTATTTCCACCCAAGCCAAAAATCACATATTACTGAAAATCTTGCAGGAAACTGAAATCTTTCAAGATTTCTAACCTAATTAGACTTGGATAAAGTCAACAGACCAACTTTTAATGATCTTGACTGCCAGTTTGTCAGTATGCTACAGCTACCCCAACCCTACAGTTGGGATTCATTTTCTTCACTGTTTTGCTAGGCAGAAAATTTATTGAGGTTTTTAATACCCAGCTGCAACCATGGCTGCAGAGATTTTTGTGTTCTCCGCCACATCATTATCCAAAATTCATGGCTATGAGCTGAGGTTACATGCTTAGGTGCATGGGTGTACTAGTTTGAAAGCAAACTAGTGAGAGACTTTGAATCAGAAATACAATTTAATAGGAAAAATAAAATAAATGTAATAGTACAACAAAACAACCCACTGACAGAGTCAGAGTACAAACCTGACCCCCTGACAGTCAGGGGGTTGGCAGAAGTTCAATCAAATGGTGGCTGCAGTCCTCCTGGAGTGGTGGTTCTGTTGAAGCAGTGACTCTGTAGAAAAAAGTCTTCCTCTGAAGGTCCAGTGGCGGAATAGAAGGGTCTGGTCTTCCTCTGGGAATCCAGTGGAAAAGGCCACCTCTGGTGTTTGAAATCTCAAATCTCCAGGATGGAATGCTTGGTTCCTCCCTCTGGGCGAGGCATCTCACAATGGGCTGTAATCTTATCAGTCATGCGGTGATGGCCCATTAACAGAAGATATCTCCCTGGAGGGAGGATGGGTCATGGGAGAGATAAGAACTCTGCCCCACCTGGTGTCAACAGCTGGCCCATTAACAGAAGACAGCCCCATGAGTTTATCAGGGGTGAGTCATGAAGGAGGTGGGGAACACTGTCCCACAGGTTTTAACAGCTTATGAAGATGGTAATAGAATACATACTTTTGGATACATCTTTCATTGTAACCTAGGACAATGGGCTATCATGGTTATGCTGCATTAAAGATTAATTTATCCTTAGATTACTTTTTAAAAAAAATTGAACACATGCTCAGTTTGCAGTAAGTTACTGCTATGGAGAAAATGCTCCAGATTGCAAACAATAATTCAATTTTTATTTTTTTAAAGCTAGTCTTCTGTGTCTCCATAGAAGAATCAATTTTTAGTGAGTTTGCTGTCTTTTGGATGGTTGCTAGAGGTAGATAAATTTGTAGGACACAAACCAGCAGGCCAAACACAGAATACTTCTTGTTCTCCACTCTCCCATCCTACTAGAAAAGCCCATCCACATCTCCTTAGGGCTACTCTGAAAATGTATTGGAATATGTCCTGGTTTGACAGGAAGGAAGTTTTTTAAGGAAGGTATAGTCAAACCAATCAGGGGGCAGAAGTGAGTATTGGCATCTGGTGTGGCCACTAAGGAGATGTGTCACCTCTGAGAACATGGGGAGATAAAGGAAAGATGCACAGACAAACTTCCTTTTGTGTTCCGGCGGCAGAAAGGAGCAGATCTCCTCCCTCACCCAGCCCAAGGCCTGGGCCTGGGTGGGGGAGGGGCAGCCATGCGGCCTGAAGCCATGGGGCCTGAGGAGAGAGGTAGGCCGGAGCCTAGAGAGAGAGAGAGAGAGAGGTGGAAGGAAACGGGACTGAGCCAGCTTTTGCAGGATGGAAGGGTGGAGATGGTTCTCTACCCCCCTACCTCTCTCCCAGAGAGAGAGACTGCCTATGTGCCAGCCGAGCGGAGCGGGGGAGGTTCCCGGTGTGGGAGTCCTGGAGTTCCTGTGTGTGTCCCGACAGCAGCAGAGACTTTTTAACCCTTCTCTTCCTTGGGAAAGGAAAGCTTTATGAAACATAACCCTCCTGTGCAGTGTTTTGGAGTGAGAAGAGAGACAGCCTGGAATCCTGTGACGTTAGAGGAATTGATGGGAAGAATTTAGTGGGAGGAGATTGATGGAGTGGCTTTGGCTGGACTTATCTTGTATGGCCATAGACTGAACAATCTGTCTTTAATACGTGAGACTGCATTTAGGTGGATGCAGTGGCTGGATGCCAGATGAGGCGACCTGCTGCAGTGATGCTGATGCCAAGTGGATGAAGAAGGAGAGAGGATGAAGAGGGTGGGGTGGTGCCCTCTGTCTTCAGCGAAGAAGACCAGGAAGAGGGTGTGGTGTTGCCCTCTGTCTTCGGAGCAGAAGACCAGGAAGAGGGTGTGGTTATGCCCCCTCTCTTCAGAGCAGAAGAAACCCTCGGCCCCAGGGGTCATAAAATGGGGGGGGCGGTTTTGTCCCAAAAAAGGAGCTTCTGGTACTTGGCAAAGCGTCATTGAATCCTGAGGGCAATCTTGGTCCATGGATTGGTGGTGAGAGCACCAGACATGGAAGGACACTATGGTTTGCAAGAGAGACTCCTCTCTTCTTTGATGAATTGAGATTTGGTTATTTGAGTATTGTTAACCGATCAGGAAATCCAAGGTTTTGTCTGATTGAAGGGAAGGGTGGAAGTTGGGAGGAGGAGGAATGTTTCAGAGAGTTTTCATGTTTCCTGTGTGTTTCTTTCCTTAATGTAGATTAATAAAGTTTCTTTCTTATTTCTACGTCTGAGCCTGCTCTGCTCTATTCCTGATCACATCTCACAACCATTATTAGTAAAAAATATATTTTCTTGGGGCACTGGCTTGTGTCCAGTGTCTAACCATGACAGAATATTTTTTCTTGTAGCAGAAGTCCTTGGAAAACACTGCTAAAGTCAGCCTGAGGCTGCTCTTCTCCCTGAGCTGTTTCACAGTTTGGAGAAAAAGTTTCCTTGGCCATGTGATTAGTAGATACAGCTGAAATAATCATCTGCAGGAGAACCACTCAAGTTGACACAACTTTATAAACATGCATTGACTGTCATATTTTTATTGCTCACTTGCTGTAAAGTGCAGTCATAACACCCAAATATGAAATCTTTCACTAGCAGTAAAAACATGCCTTTGACCTTTTGGAAAATATGAGACAACACACCTGGCTTTTGAAACTCTGAAAGCAGCAGAAACCTTTGAATTATTAATGTCTCTCCCTTATCCTTGCCTGAAAACTCGATAGGAACAATTTATTCTGTTAAGAAGCCATACCTGAGAATTTTAATGCTGAGTTTCAAGAGACAGGAAAAAATGGAACAATGCATCTGAATTGCACACACCAACACCTCAGCTATTTGCTTGGTCCAGCGACAGTAGGAAGTGTCAAGTATGGGTTGAACGGAGACAGCTTAATCCAGCATGATTTTGTTGTGACAGGGTGATATATAGAACCTTTGGACATTATTGTTGCATGTGCATGAATTTATTGGGAAAATCCCATAGTCAGGAAAACGTAACTAAAAATGAAAGATTTATGAAAAAAACTTTCAGATGAGGAATTTGTTTATGAAAGAACACAACACAGTGCTTTGAAAAGGTAGATTATTTTCTGTTTAGCAAGAAAAGGTCTTAGTGCTGTGAGGCTCACTTATACATCTTACTGTTATTTTACATTTCTGAGGAGTCGTTCTGTACAAACCCAGAGCTGAACATGGTCCAAGAATGCCAGGAAGCAGTGAAAGTGGGGCTGCTCCACAAGAGAGGAGGAGCTGTTCAGTGCCTGTCTCACAGGGTCTGAACACATCAGGCTTTCAGGGTCCCTTGGCAGCCACAAGCAAAGCAACAGATAAGCCAACTCGGGGTCCATCCGGGAGGTGTATTTGGGAGCAAAAAGGGACAAAGACAGAGTCAGGGGTGGACATGAGGCTGCAGCATAGGTCTTCTATCCATGAAGCAGGGCTGGAGACCAGGACTTCTCTGGCATAGCTCAAACAAGGTCTGTGTGCCTCAGGAAGGGTTAAGATGAGGTCCTGAGCCATGGGTAGCATGGCTGTAACCACAGGAGGGGCTGGACAGGGGACATTCAGGACTGCTAGTGCCTTTGGGGCCATAGCACTGACCTGATTCTGCCTAAAGATCTCTTTTATAAGTCTGAGGGTTTGAGACCTGTTAACCAAAGAGTAAAATATTTTCATCCCTTTCATTAAAGCCTTTGGAACCTGTTTCTATACATTAGTCTTCATGAATGAATATACTAGAAGGCTGGCTTTCCTGGTGTAACCCTAAAGCTGTTCAGTTCTGGGCTGTATGTCCCCAAATATTTCCCAGCGTTTCCCAGTGCAAATTTCAGGCTAACAATCAGTTCAGAGTCATTGGCTATTCCTTGCCCAACCCAATTACCCAAAGGAACTGATGGACAAATATTAGGATTTATTCAACACAAAATGCTACTGAAAAATAGATTACTTTCTTCCGCTTGCAAGACCTACAGTAGGTACTCAAAACATTCAATTTATGACCTGCTTGAGCTTCCCAGTTTCCACGTACTGGAATGAAGTCGAATTCTCTCTCAAACCCAATTTACTTTTATGATAACTAGAGGAATAGTGCTTGCCCACACTTCTCCTATTACTTTCTTCCCACACAAGCATGACTAAGAAATGGTCCTTCCCTCGTTTGGCTCTGTTCATACCTGTGAAACTTGTATTATTCTCTTGGAGGAACATTACAGCTGGAGCACACATTCCCAACGTGTAAGTAAAGGTATCAGGCATTATGGGATGACCTCACTTTCACCCAGAACAGCAGATGAAAATCAGATTTCTCCCATTCCACTGAACAAGATCAGGTAACAGGGCAAACATGATGCAGAAATGTCCAGTGAAACTCACCTTTTTACTCTTCTTTATAACCATTAAGTGTGGGCTGGAAAACAGAATTCTTATGCTGCCCCCTGAACTTCAAGTCCAACACCTGAGCCACCCTGAATGTGAGGGCCAACACAAAATTTCATTACTTTTAAACTTTTTTTTTAAATTTGAACTTGATTTCAACATCACCTTTCCATTCCATGAAAACAAGTCCATCAGCCTTTAGCTCTGTGCAGGTGCTGTGCACAGCACTCCAGTGTGTAACATCTCATCTCCCAGCCATGCACAAAGGGAGGCAGCCCTGCCTTCCCTGAGGCTCAGTAAGGAATCATCCTGTTAAGCAGAAGTTACTCTACCTTTGAACTCAAGTTGTTTGGCAATTTTTTTCCTGACAGTTGCATCCTCAGAGACTTTGAAAGTCCCCAGCTCACGCATTTTCTCAGACTAAACAGTTTATCCATTCTTTTATCTCCATGATTGAATTTATGGTCAGTAGCTATTTTCACAGTCTGTATTAAGATAAACTAAGTCCTCCCTACTCTAATCACAGAGTATTTTGAGTTGGAAGGGACCCATAAGGATCATCAAGTCCAACCCTTAAGTGAATAGCAATTGAAACCACAACCTTGGCATTATTAGCACCATGCTCTAAATGACTGAGCTTACCTCAGGGTCTTCAATAAAGACTGCTCATCTGCCTTAGTGTCAGTCTTGTTCATCAAGAAAAATACGATACATTCCTTGTGCTGTGAGTGATGGATAAATGGTACAAAGGAACTAAAATTGCTATTTGGTGAGGTAGGGATTGCTTGGAGAACTTATGCCATAGGAACTGCTGTTGGCCTCCTGCTCTCCTGTGCCCTCTCATTCTCTGGAGCAACACATGGGAGGGACAGGTTACAGGAAAAGTCTGTAGCCTCCCCCCTGCAGTAGCTGAATTAGCAGGAAAAGGGTGGGGAATCTCTCCTGACCTGGAAGCAGCAAAGCAGAAGGGGAACTTGTTCACAAAAGGAGAATAAATCCATTTCTTCATCTCACTTCATTCATTTTGGTGCACCCAAAATTGGTTTTCTCATGGCTATAATGTCATGCAGAGTCTTAACACTTCGAACAACAGGATCATCTGTAACAATGCTGTTATTTATTATGCAGCAAGTGATGCTGTGCTCTGGGGATTTGCTCTGCTTTATTACTTTATGTCATTCTCTAGGAGAATATTCATCTCCTCTCTATGTGGAAGAGCACTGATGAAAACAGGTGTTTAGTATTCCACTTAGCTTCCATTTCAGTGGCTAGGAACTCATTTCATGTTCATGCTGGTGCAGTCAGACCAAAAGATAAGTACACAGAAGCAAAGTAAGAAAATGAAAACCAGAGCCATCTATGGCTATTTTAGCATCTGTTCTGCTTGCATGCTGGCTCTTCAGGTATACTGTCAGATTCAGAGTCAGTTTAATCACTTCCCTCATTATTTCAGAGGAATTCCTAATTTATGATATTAATAGTTCCTGGGGTAGAAGGAAGACAAGACACTTTGGTTTATTATCACAGTGGTTCAGTGTATTTTCCATTTCAGCTACCTAATCTTGCTCTGAGTAGTGGATTTTTTATTGTGGTGCTCAGGGGGCAACATTTTTGAGAGATCTGGAAGTTATAAGAATTCTTCCAAGTGAGTGATTTCAGATTGAAGAAACTATTTTGTTCAACTTGAAAAGGAAATGTTTTAATTTTAAGAATTCCCTGGTCACCTTTGTTAGATATTTGCATCTCTTGGGGTTGTTTTCCCTCAATTATCTGTGTGCTATAGCTGCAGAAAAATGGATTACTGATGAATAATAGTACAGAGGGCACTGTAGGGAGAAAATTTCCTTCTACAACAGGGTAACCCACCTAGCTAATCAAGGGAAGCCAGTAGATATAATCTTTTTGGACTTCAGCAAAGCTTTTGATACTGTCTCTCGCAGTATCCTTCTTGACCAAATGTTCAGCACACAGCTGGATAAACACCACATCACGTGATGGGTAAGCAACTGGATCATGGATTAGGCACAAAGGCTAATAGTGAATGGGGTGACATCTGCTGGCATTCATTCTCCAGTGGGGTTCCACAGGGCTCTGTTCTTGGCCCAGTTCTCTTCTACATTTTCAGCAACTTAGAAACAGGACTGGAAGGAACACTAAGTAAGTTTGCCAGTAACACTAAATTGGGAGGAGCTGTTGAGTCTCTCAGGGGCAGAAAGGCCCTGCAGAGAGACCTCAGCAAGTTAGAGAGATGGGCAATCATCAACCATATGAAATTGAAGAGGGGAAAAGTGATAGACTCTGCAACTGGGATGGGGCAAGACTCACTGTGTGTATAGAAGGGGGAATGAGAGGCTGGAGAGCAGGGCTGTGGATAGGGACCTGGGGGTCCTGGTCTGTGGCAGGCTGAACATGAGTCAGCAGTGCCCTGGCAGCCAGGAGAGCCAACCCTGTCCTGGGGTGCATCAGGCACAGCATCGCCAGCTGGGCAAGGGAGGGGATTGTCCTGCTCTGCTCTGCACTGGGGCGGCCTCACCTTGAGTCCCATGTGCAGTTTTGGGTGCCACAATATAAAAAAAGCCATTAAGATATTAGAGAGCATCCAAAGGAGGGCAATAAGGATGGTGAAGGGTCTGGAGGGGAAGCTGCATGAGATGTGGCTGAGGTCATTTGGTCTGTTCAGCCCAGGGAAGAGGAGACTGAAGGGAGACCTCACGGCAGTCAACAACTTCCCCATGAGGGGAAGCAGAGGGGCGGACACTGATCTCTTCTCTATTGTGACCAGTGACGGGACTCAGGGAAAAAGCATGAAACTGAGTCAGGGGAGGTTTAGTTTGGATATCAGGAAAAGACTTTTCATCCAAAGGGTGTTTGGGCACTGGAACAGGCTCACTGGGGAAGTGTTCGCAGCATCAAGCCTATCTGAGTCATTCTATGATTCTGTGATTCTATGCAGCGCTATACACTAAAAAGCAATGAAACAAAATTAAATTGGATGCTCTTTGTTTACACCCCAGAGGAAAACAGGACATTCCTTGTGCTGCACAGCACTTGATTTCCAGAGGCTCCTGCTGAGCACTCAGTTGCCAGGCCGCAGCCAGGTGGTCCCTTGGGAATGTACGTGAGACCTGGACATGAACACAGCCTTACTGGGAAAAGAACAATAATGAAAACCAGCAACATCCCAATACCCATTCAATAAAACTGCTGCCTCTGGGCACCCCAGTAAAGCCAAGCTCTTCTCTTAAGTTTTTGCGTGTCTATCCCGCTTGCTAAGCTGTATGTTATATGCTGTCCTTCAGTCATGCTCAATAGTAATTCTTCAACAGTTTTCCACCTGCAGGACAAGGTTCTTACTTGTAACCACTGGGATTTGAGAATGGAAGAAGAAAATCCTCTGCAAAGGTGCCATATGAGCTGTGACAGAACTGTTAGTGCTCAGCTGTGCCAAGTAGTGGAGGGGAGGGGGAACTGTAGCTTTGACTCTTCTTAGGTACTTTTATAAACTGATCTAGACTCATCCAGCCTGCAGGTTTTAACCCTGTTTGGGGACAGGAAATATGTTATTCATGCCCAGTTTCAAACATGATGTCCTGGTTTGACAGGAAGGAAGTTTTTTAAGGAAGGTGTAGTCAAACCAATCATGGGTTAGAAGTGAATATTGACATCTGGTGTGGCCACTAAGGAGATGTGTCACCTCTGAGAACATGAGGAGATAAAGGAACGATTCACAGAGGTACTTCCTTTTGTGTTCCGGCGGCAGAAAGGAGCAGATCTCCTCCCTCACCCAGCGCAAGGCCTGAAGGCCTGGGCCTGGGCCTGGGTAGGGGAGGGGCAGCCATGCGGCCTGAAGTCACTCGGCCTGAGGAGAGAGGTAGGCCGGAGCCCGGCGAGAGAGAGAGGTGGAAGGGAATGGACTGAGGCAGCTTTTGCAGGATGGAAGGGTGGAGAGACGAAGAGATGGTTCTCTA
>WEIT01013383.1:204390-238633 GCA_013389985.1 Dryoscopus gambensis
GACTGGTGGTGAGAGCACCAGACATGGAAGGACACTATGGTTTGCAAGAGAGACTCCTCTCTTCTTTGATGAATTGAGATTTGATTATTTGAGTATTGTTAACCGATCAGGAAATCCAAGGTTTTGTCTGATTGAAGGGAAGGGTGGAAGTTGGGAGGAGGAGGAATGTTTCAGAGAGTTTTCATGTTTCCTGTGTGTTTCTTTCCTTTAATGTAGATTAATAAAGTTTTTTTTCTTATTCCTAAGTCTGAGCCTGCTCTGCTCTGTTCCTGATCACATCTCACAACCATTATTAGTAAAAAATATATTTTCATGGGGCACTGGCATGGTGTCCAGTGTCTAACCATGACACATGAATAGTAGAGTGCCCAATTTTAAGACTCTGCAGTTGTAGCACAAACATTTCTACAAACCAGGTCTGGCCCACCCAGCCAAACACACATGTACATTAGCAGGGACTTGTGCCCATCTCAAATGCTTATTTAGTCACTGCTTGTCCTAAGAGCTGCCACTGAGGTTTCAGCCACAGGCGTGACATCAAACTCTTACTTCTTCAAGTAAACAGTGAATACATCTGCAGCAGACAATGTGAAGTAATTTTAAGTAGTTTCTAGTAATTCTCACACACTGACTATCATGGACTTGTCAACTTGAAAAAATGACAAGTTGAATACTAATTATTACATCCCCAGTAAGAAGGCACCATAAAATAGGTAGTGTTACCTGGTACAATGTACTGGAGTAGAATTAAATAAAAAAATGAAATATTTCTACATTTTGATCTTTATATAATTAATAACTGATTTTTGCCTTAACCTTTGGGGAATATAGTTATGGTCCTATTATGAATATTTACCAAGGAGTGATTGTCTATACATATATTCTAAGAAAACACTATATAATGTGTCTTTTCTTTTTCACATATGTGAAGATACAAAGTTTGGGGAGGAGGGATCTATCACTGCTGCAGTACAGGAGCATTTGTGATGGGACCTCCAAGAGCCAGGAACAGAATGGGCACCATGCTGGAAAGAGCAAACTGGTGTCATCAGTGTTAATTTCCATTTTTTTGTCATTCATAAAATGGGCATGGTACACTTCTAGTTTAGACAAAAAGGCTAAGATTTACAAATCCAAATTTCCTTAACCATATTTTTGTAACCTCGCACAGATAGCATGATGTTAAGTCCACTGGCTACATCAACTTTAAAAGTTAAAAAGACAGGTTATGTGATATTTATTATTAAAGAAAGGTAATTAGGAGCTGGTTGCAGCAGTTTATTGAGACGTGGCAACCATGGCTTCTTCAGAAAAATAAAGGAAGCCACCCTCAGGAAGGGTAATGATGCAGTATCCTGTTGTTTCTAAACTAAAAGAAATATAGATCCAAATCAAAGAGGAAAGGATGGGGAACCTGGCACCACTATAAACCTTCTGGACAAAGGTTTGCCTTGTTGTTAAAACTATATATTTTGTAAATATACCAGATGTGTATGAAGAACAAGATATGTTATGAGGGGCAAGGACAGATCTTCTGTAAACGAAGCTTGTTTTCACTTCAATTTATCATCAATTAATATTCCCAACTAGGGATAAATATTGAAAAAAAAGAAAATAATATAAACACTAATGCCTTTTATGTCTTTCAACTTAAGTCACATGTTGAAGCTTTCATCAAAGGGAAGCAGTTTATGTCATTTCTTCAGTGCCTTCTAGTACTGAAAACTTGCCATCAGCTGTCCTTCTGTGTTCGCTCAGTTTTAATGAAATAATCCAGAAGAAAAACCGAAATAGCTATCTGCCATCCGAAGTATCAAGACATTCACTAAAAAGGAATAAAATATGTGTATAAAAGATTCTCTAAATCCTTTCAAGGCTTATAAACTTATAAATATACCTGATTAAGATAGTCCGTGCAAGCTCTGCACAACAAAAGTTTTTTATCGATTTCTCATTTAAAGACAGGTACTAGGTACTTCTTCTCAGAGAGTCCAAATCTGGGTGGAATCATCATGCAGCCAAGTGGAAGTCAGCAGTGACATACACCTGCATTTGGAGCTGAGAAGGAGAAAAATAAACTAGGGGTTTGGGTTAGGATATCCAAGCTGCTCTCAAGCTCATATGTACCCTGCCTTTAATTTCTGAATTGAAAAATGACTGACGATCTCTCCACCTTTAGAAAACCAGACTCCAAAGCCTCTGTCAAGAGATTGCTATAAAAATTTTGTTAGCCTAAAAACTCCCAAGCTTCTGCATTAAAATATGGGTCCATGATTCCAGACTGTACGGTCTTGTCCTACCCACATGTGGCAGCTGGTATCAAACAGTTTGCAATGTTTTTGCACTTAGGGATGATTGGTAACAGTCCCTACTCCCAGTTAGGATCATGTACTTTGGTAATATGTTTTCTTTTAACAGAAGCTGCTACTTACTGACACACAAGTACATCCTTGGGAAGAGAAGCACTCCCTGCTCTTTGGCGTGGGACAACTCCTCATCTTTCAACGCACAAAATTGGCAATGCTTTCTCCTGTCAGCACAAGCAGCTCTTGCAATCCAGTGTGGAAACTCTTCAAGGCCTGAGAGTGATCAGTTTTTTATTTTTTTCCCCACTAAGTTTTAGTGCAAAGTGCAAACTTTACAGTTTGCTATAACCCTTGGAAAAGCAGACTGAACTGTTTGCAAAATCAATTAATTGCTGTGTTTGCACAGAGAAAAGAGGTAGCAGTGTTTGAAAAGGGCTTCTCTCTCTTGGCAACGGCAGCACGTGTCAGACACTGGCCAGAAAGAGAGATTTTAATTCCCTGCCTTAGAGAAGAGAAATGGAGGTGAGCCTAGGAGACAAAAGATGTGAAGGCAGGACAACATGGCTGGGAGAGGAGAGCAGTGGGATGACAGAGCCTGGAGGAGAAAGGTTGGCTGTCTTGGGATGTTGGGCTCTTTTCCAGTTGTTTTTTATTTTCCTGCTGATTAGGTCCCCACAGAGCAGACAGGTAAATTTGGGCTCCTTTCCATGGTCTTCTGCTTTGAAAGAAAATTCTCACTAGTCTTCCTGATCTGCAATAGTGGGTGGTTGTGGGGTGCAGACCAGGGTGCAGGCTGGTTGGAGCCACACAGCATATTTGGCACTGGCTTCTCCTCCTGCCAAGTTTCTGCAGTCGCACTATACCATGGGAACTGCCTGCATGTAGCCTTTGATTCTGCAGTACAAACAAAGCACTCTTTATTTGCGCAGAGAAGGAAAGTGAGCTCATATGAGCCACTGGCTGAGAATGATCATATGGTCTAATGCCTGTTCAGCTCCCATCTCACACATCTGCTCCTCCGCACCCTGGATGTAGGGACCGCAGGGGCCAGGCTTCCAAGTGAGAGACATGCCACAGCTGCGGTAACGTACATCAGGATTCGCATTTGAAGGCAGAGGGAATGGGCATGAGGTCTTGATTGGGCAAAAGGAGAAATATGAGAGGTGATCCTCAAATTGATGTGGTTCTCCAGTGCATTTGTCCCAACTCCTACATTCCAGATCAAACGTAATAGATGATGCTGAACTTGGATTCTGAATCTTTAACACTTGCAATGTTTGCAGCTACTCAGACTCAGTTTTAATTTGAATTCCTCTCCATTTTATGTAATTTCCTGAAAATGACACCTTTGGTAATGCTAGAGAGGCAATATTATTTTTGCTGTTCTTTCCAGCCTATCAGAAAGGTTATGTTAAATTAAAATAGAGTGGCCTAAATTAAGATTGAGCTTCAGCTACCAACCATCTGAAAGCATTTCTCACCCACATGCTGAAGAAGCAGTTAGTTCTATCATTTGCATCCAAGGGCACAGCTAAAATATCATCCATATATGGCAGTTCCCAAGATGCAACTTTTTATTGTTTCTTACAATGCTGCCGTGCAAATACAGACACGTCCTTACCAAAAAGGGGAAGAATTGGAGAGACAATGTTGTCAGAACCAAGGAGGCTAAACAGACAAAACTTAAACAAATGCAGTCTTGTTTCTAAAAATAAATTATGGTAGTATTGCCCCTTTCAAATAAGAAAGAGAAAGCTCTCTAGTATAGTAAAAAGTATTTAGAACTTGTGGTGTTATAGTCACGTTCAATAACAAAGACTTGGAATAAAATATCTATAATAAAATAAAATAACTTATCATTTCAATTTTTTTCATCAAGATATCCAGATGTGCCCCAAAAATAGTAATGAAACAACTGTCACCATTCCTGAGAGATACAGGAGTACCATTACAGGAAGAATTCAATTTAAATGATTTTAACTGGATGCTTAGCCACAGAAACCTTAAGAGAGTTTCACAGCTGACAGAAATACCCAAATGTCACATCTTACACACCAGTAATATAGCCTCTGCATTTCTTAATGTGCCGTAACCAAGCTTTCAGAACAGCTTCCTTCTTTTTCCTGTGGCTGAAAACTTCACTATATAGTACAGAACATTAGCTTGGACAATTTTTTCCAAGGTTATAACCCAAAGCTTTCTCATTATTGGATTTGTGATTTGGGTTGCTAGAATAATGACCTAAGTTTGATGTATGTTTTCCTACAGATCAGAGGAGCTGAAAACTCAACTGTAGATTGATGGGCATGACTCTGCTTCCAGTTAATGGGAAAGGGGATTATACTGAGTGTATTGAGTGCCTCAGGCTGGAATCTTTCCTTTGAACCCAAACCCTGTTGCTGAGGTTCTGGCCGCACTTTTTCCCCTCTCTTTTGGTACCTGACATCCTTATTCATGCTCTCCTTGTCCAAACTGAACTGACCGCCAACTGCAGTCATAAAAAGCAGCATGACAAGGGAGACCTCAGCAATTGTAGACCCTACTTCTGTTCCCTTGTTCTGTTGTGCTTCTGAGCAGAGTACCCTGGCAGAATCCACTGCTTCCTCATACATTTGGTGGAGCAATGGGTGCTGTTGGAGATCCCAGCTAAGCACCTCCTCTGGCTATTTTCCATTTTTGATTCTTTAATCCTTCACCCCATTCTTTTAACACTCATCCTCTGAGGGTTCACTTGTGCTTTTTCCTGAGCTTTTTGCATCTACCTCTCCCTTTTAGTGTTTCTTTACCTTCCTTTGGTATTTTGGGGAAATTCTTTCCTGTGTTTGTGGGAAAACCAAAAACCCACAGCAGGCATAGGGGAAATGCAAGAGTGGGACCATTATGTAATGACACATCTTCTAAATGCTCTCCCAGTCTTCAGCATTTTGTGGCTCAGAGACTCACTGAGAAGGAAGATGTGTCTTTTTACTTAAGGGAATTTGATGGATTTGTTTTCCATTTGCTTGTCCAAAGAGGTGCTTTATCAGAATTAGTTGAACTGTGGCCACACACAAAGTAGGAGAAGCTTTTGCATACGTGCAGTGTAAATCCTGTGTGTGTATCATCCAGTTCTCTTTGGCAGTAACTCCATAGATGCTTTCAGATTTTTCAGGAAGATTTTAAACCTGTTTTAGAAAATCACCGCTATTGAAGAATTATTTTTCTTCTTGTTTCTGACATTTTCACTGCAATTTGCAAGAGGAATATGCACAGGTTTGTTTCATTCAGGACCTTAAGAAGCCCGAGAGTAACAGTAATGGTAAGGTGATACATTTAGGTTGCCTGGAATTTTTTTACATTTGGCAGTTTTTCCCTAACCATATTAATTCCCAGAACAACCGTGGCAGATAGTCATTGTTCCAGCGTATCAGAGGAGTACAGCAAAGACCTTGCCAATACTAAGGCTTCCATTGCCCAGTAATCCCTAGTGAAAGGTGAAAGTTATGCATTAGTTACACACCACCATTTATGTAGTTACGCCCCATTGATCAACTGCCCCTGTAGCACTGAAGTCACCTGACATTCATTTTTTTGCAGCAGTATTCTGATGAACGCAAATTTCAAAATGTATGGCTCTCTTTTCGAATTGTAATCACACTTTATGGGTTTGCACTGAGTCTGAGATAACATGAAGTGTCATTTTATGTTGCAATATTTCCAGTTGTTGTCAGTGACAACAATTAATACCCTAAGTGAAATATTTAAGTAATAAGGAGAATCTCCAAATCACTGTGCTTTAAGAAAAGTGTAGACACACATTATAATTCTGTTTTCAAAACAGAGTGCCCAGAAAAGACCTTACAGTGTTTGGTCAGCATTTTTACAAATGTTCACGAAACCCAATTCCCAGGGTACTGAAGCATCTGAAATACCACTTGATCAGGAGTGGTGGGATCTTGTGACCTCTGAAAATAGGTCCTCAATACTTTGTTTTCTAATATTAAGCTTGTAATATGAGATGAAACATATCTGCTTTATCACTCAAGTTACTACTCTCTGGTGCCTTACATCCCCTCTTGGGGCATCACGGGATACCCATGTGGCTCAAGCATAAATGATTTTTTTTTCTCACAGGAACAAAGTGAGATAACATCGGAGTTATCATCTCCAGCCGATATACTCTTTTAGAAAATACTGATTCTGGAGGAATAGACATATCTGCATTACATATGTGTCTGTAACCACTGCTATAGATAAAGACAGGCCCCCTTGAACCTGAGATTGGGCTCTAATCCCCTTTCTATCAGCTTTTTCTTAATTCTCCCCTTCTCTTTATACTACTGCTCTGAGTCAATGAAGCACAGTGTAGAACACTTTGCATGCTAGTGTATGATTTTCCTGATACAATCTGTAGAGGATTTCAGCAAGAAATCTATAAATATCTTCCTGTTTGGGCTAGCATGCAGATTCTTCCTAACATGTTAAAATCATCTGGATAAACTTCATTGATGCTTTCACAAAAAAGAAATTCCAGGGGAGGTTCAGGAAACTCGATCATTGAGTTGGCTGTTGCTGCAGAGCTACTTTATATAACCAACACGTGGATAAATGACACACTTCAGAGGATCAGTGTAAAGGAAGTCACGTCTCAGAAATCTCTTGTAGCTTTTGAAGGTGCAATCTGATTTAGCCTTCCTGGATTTCCAGAAAGCTCATAAGAAAAGGAGGCGGCCTTTGCAGACAAGGCAAGATAACTCCGTAGATAATTAAACAGTTAATATTGAAGGATAGGAGAAAAAGGTTGGTTTTGGTTATGGAGAGGGACATCAGCAGCACATTATGGTGAAATGTGGTAAGGCTGATGTGATGAGATAGGCTGTTCAGCACAGTCATGAAGAAATTAGAAGGGCACACGCAGCAAGGTGAGAAAATCCTCCAATTATGTCAGCTTTTAGAGGATAGGAAGAATGAATTTCATGTAGCCCTTACTAGACTGAGTGACTGGAATTTCAAATGAGAGTTGAAATTCAATTGTAGTTCGATATTAAGTGGTGTTCATGAAAATACACGCTCCCATTTTAAATATTAACTGATGGATTCTGAACAAAGTATTATAACTCACAAATAAGGATTTGCTTATTAATCTGTGGATACATCAGTAGCGATCAGAAAGCAAGTATGATGTTGAAAGTTACTAGCAAAGATGTAGAAGACAGACTATATCAGTGTGTCCCTGAATACTTCCATGGCACACCCTCATTATAGACATGGTGTGCTGTTCTGCACCTTCAACTCAAAAAGGATGAAACAAAACTAGAAGAGGTCTAATGAAAGCTATCAGGGTGTGGAAGATCTTCCCTGTTAAGACCAGGACTCTTCCGTTTGGAAAAAGGATAACTGGAGAGACTGAGTCCTAAAAATCATGAGTGCCCTAGAGATGGTGAGGTTGTATTGGCTGTTTGACTGTTCTCCCAAGAGACGAATTGGTCAGCATGCCAGATTAAAAGTAGGAGGCTTCAAATAAAAGGAAAAGGAAGTATTTCCTCATCCAGTGTAAAGCTAAATGGTTGCAAGAAATCCCTTGCCAAGGGGTGGTGTGGACACTGCTGGTGTACACACATTCAAAAAGCAGCCAAGCATTCACAGAAGAGTATCCATCAAAGGTCATCACATACAAAGCCTGAACATCTGCCTCTGGAAGCCAAAAACCTGCAAATTGCTAAAGGGTGGAAAAGTATTCAGGGAATGTATCACAACATGAGTGTGCTGCCGCACTCTTTTCCAGATATTACCTATTTGGCTGGCCATACTTTTGGTATAACCTTGCAGAACTCTTACACCATTTTCTGTCCTGGTAGAAGCCTGGCCCCTTAGAAGTATTCCTCTAAGGATATCACAGAGGATTATCCCTCTAATTCCTTTTTTTCAGTTTTGTATCACAATGCAGAGCAGAACACAAATCAAAAAAAAAAAGCTACTGTTTTGGCTTTTAGCATAAAATAGATAATTTCAAAACTATTAACCTTCATTTTCCTCAGTATATGTGAAATGCCAAAAGCTTTGCAGCAGCAGAGTCACTCATTAGCCACACGTTGACTTTCTCCAGTGTGCAGTTCTGCACTGTTTCTGTATGCAGCACACAAACTATGCACAGCAGGTGTCGTGTTCAGCTCTTTCCTAATATGTTTGGATGAGATGCTTCTAATTAGTTATCCTTGCAAACAGAGTAAGAAAATGTGCTAAATATGGTCATGTGGGATGACTACCTAACAGCCCAATTAAGTCATTGTTCTGTGGGGTCTGGCTAGATGTTGCTGCCCTGTGTGGAATAGAAAAAGTTTATGTACACTTTTTTAAGGGCAGCCTGTCATGGCTTCTGCAAAGAAATGTAATGATAGTTCAAGCATATTTGTGCAGACTGCTGCGTATTTTGCATATACAGTTAATCTTTAATGGTTGCATAAAATGTTCGGTATAACTACTTAATGTCAGAGCTGCAGCTGGATGTATTCAAGAGTGGTCTAAAGACCTCACCTAAGGGTTGAAGTATCAACATATTTTGAGTATCAACAAGCTCACCTAAAGGGTTCAGCGGATGCACTCTGAATCAATCTGAGATGTCACTAAAGAAAAAAACCCCCGAATACTGATTAAGTTGCCCCACCAGAAAATATTTTTATCTACTTGAAGTTTGTTCTCCTTATCTGGATTCTTGTAACACAGTTCTCATACATACCAGGCTGTTTCTCTAGAGACCTGATGGGCAAGCCCCTGCTCATGAGTAAGCTGACTCAGCACTGTGGTGTTAGAAAAAAGGCCCAGCAGGCTCATTTAAATAAGATGGTAGCCCATTTGAAGCTTTTCAGTCCATAATTTAGACAAATGCAGGTGAACAGAGAACAAATATCTGAGCTTCATCAGATGCAAACCTCAGTGTCACATGTCAGGTACCGGCAACTTGTGATCTGCTCTAGAGTTAGTCCTGCAGAGGCTGAGCTGCAGCTCCAGTTGAACTTGCACCTGCTTGGAACTGTGCTAAGCTCTGCTGGTGTCCCAGAGAGCTGCCCTTTGGAACCCCGGGGGTTGTGCTGGTGCAGTTGTGCCAGATGGTGGCTATGTATAGCATGGAGAAAGTTGACGTGGAATCTGGCTTGAGCTACTAAAACCCTAAATATGCCTCACTTTAAAATAAACATCTGATATGAATAACATCTAAATTGAGGGTCTTATCCAAACACAGTATCAAATGGTGGTCTAATCCTATGGCTATTCTCAATTACTGAAAAGTCAGGATACATCCTTGTCTGGGATGCTATATTGGAAAGTCTAGGATTCCTTTTGTAACCCTTGAGACTAGATAGCTCCAGGCAAAGGAGCTTTAAAATAGCAACTCCAAAATTGCCAAAAGCATACTATTGCTAGCTAGCTTTACTTGACTCTATATAAGCAGTAGTGACCTAGCTTGTGGCTTGGCATAATTTTAGAGAACATGGCAGACAATAGAGAAAACTCTGCCAACACTAATATCACATTTCTAAGAACTGTCCAAGCATTATTAGTTCAAATTAATTGTATGGGGTAAATGAAATTTTACCTAATAAATACCATTTTCATGAAAGAAGCAGTGAATTAAAAATGACTAGTAGAAGTCATGTTGAATTTTAAAAAGTTCTTGCAGCTAAATTCTCCCCCTTCCTTTAACTAGACCTGATGGGATCTTCCCAGAGTAAAAGAAAATAGATGTGACTTGGTGGAGAGGGGGAGTCTCATTCATGTGTGCAGAATTCTCACTTCAGACCAAATGGGTGCAGGAGTTCCTATTTCCTTCAGTCAAGCTATACTAGATGCCACTCAGAAGTGCCTATGTGAAGAAATATATTTGTTAACCAAGACCTGCTGTTGGATTGCTTGTGCATGTCCCTCCTTAATCGGGCTCACTTGGGCTGCACTGCATGTTGAAAGGCTTAGCTTGATTTCCCTTTGAATTCTAAGCTCTTTGTGGAAAAGTATCTTGGTGTGGCATATTCGACTTCAGAGGCTTAGTCTCAGTCTGTGATACAGTTGTTAAAGGTTTTAAGATTGTATCTTAACAATGAGACAAAATTGAAGCCTTTGTGCTCATGAACCTAAAGAAATTTTTGTGCTACTAACTTGGAGAATGACAAGATTAACACAATTTAAGGAAGAAACAAAATGAAAATCCAATGCAATTGCCATTTGAAAGCAGGGATTTAAGTTCATGTTTATTTTCAGAAGCATGAAACCAGAGAGTTCATGCAGTGTGAGCTCTGTTCCTCTAGGTTATGAATTCTCTTGCACAAGCAGCTATTTAAAATACACAAGGCAGAGGAATAGTCTGATGAAAATGTGAAGCTCTGAGGAACTGAACTGATCTCTAAAGACTCTTCCTTTGCAAGGATTTAGTGTAGTGCATACACTTTTCATCATATATCTGAGAAGAAATCTTTTGCTTTTTTGTCTGTAGCTAATGGCTTCCTGCCAGCACTCATGGTATTTCTGACATATTTAAAATACCAATTATTTGAAGTAATGGTGACCCTCTGCCCTTCTAAAACTTTTAGCTTTGCACATAGGGAGCGAAGTTGAAAAGCAGATGGTGAAACTAGGAAACTGAATGCTGCTACTTGCCTGAGTATAATGTTCTCTGACTCTAGAATTAGGAATTTTGTTTGGGTTCATTTATTTTGTGTTTCTTTTTTTTCTTTTCCTTCTGTGGAATTCATCTGGAGTCTGTATTTTTGCTTAAAGAAGAAACCTAGAGAGCTGTAAATCAACATAGTGCATGTTTTCTTAAAACATAAACAGTATACAGCACACTTCAGTTCCTGCTAGAAGTCTCTTAAACTAACAAGCCATTTGAGTCAATCATTGTAATAGCTTAAGGGAAGTGCATGGCCTGCACAGTCCTTCCGCTTTCCTGCAGAGTCATTTATCTTTTAAAAATGAGTTTTTGGCACCCACAACACTTCTAGACAAGTAAACAAATTTTCTAGGAAAACACTTATTCGGTATAAATTATCCTTTCATTTGATGGCCTTCAAAATTATATACCTACTTGCTGTCAAGTTTACATTATTTTTGTCTTATTTAAAGAAACTGCTCATGTAAACCAACATGTGAATAAGGACGTAGATATATACTCCCTCACATCTAAAATGGCTTTAGCCTTAAGACAACTCCACGGTTACCTGTCTGAGCATCTGTGTGCTTGTGTCTCTGCATCTGGAAACAAATTGGTGTAAGAGGATGTGAGGAGCACAGGAATAAGATGAGCTCAATCCCAGCGACCTTGCTAATGCACTTAATTCCCTGTGGGTCTCAAACACTGACAGATCACTTCACTGAAGAACCTGTGGGCAACTGAAAGCTGAAATCCTGGTTGGAAGCCACTTTCTGCACAGACTATACTGTAGGCCACCCATCTCAGTCAGAACTGGGAGCTGTTTTCCTTCCTGGTGAGCAAGCCAGTTCAGCCTTCTGTATTAGTGACAAAACCAACTTTTGCCATGTAGAAAAAATCAGGGAGAGCAAAGGGACACAAGCAATTTAAAGAGGAGCACTTCAGCTTTTGGGGAATGCTGCATCCATCCAGATGACATGAACTGTCATCCTCCCCCTGAAAATATTTGTACAAGGAATTCTGTTCATCAACCATACCTCTTTATGCACTGGGTCCATCAATACCTACTGTATTAGCCTTAACATGAACTAGATAGTGTCATGCCACTTTTCTTCCAAAAATCTGAGCTTAGTTCTACTTTTTCTTTCCAGTAAGATGCCTTAAGGCTTTATGCCCAAGAGAAAACATTTTTCTTTTAATATCACATTTACATGAGTGATAAGTAAATTCTTTAAATTTACTTTTAGCAGCATTCATTCCCTTCTTATTCCCTCTTGGGGTACCTGAAGCCCTACGTATTGACAAGTTGAGTGACTTTTTTTTGATGATTTCAGGTGAAACTGATATTCTGTTGAGCTTTTCCTAGCTCAACCTCATTCCAGTGCTATAAAACTGAAGAAAACATAACAAAACCAGGGTCAGGAGCAACATCAGAAAATGATCAGTATGTATTCTGACACTAAGCAAAATATATCCAATTACTCTTCTTGTGGCTTTGTTTGGAATTCATTTATATGTAACAGGACAGTGATTAAGTTCTGTAGACTCAAATTCACTTAACAGACAGAATCTACTCTTCTCATTTCTAGCCATGGTTCTCAGATGTCAAATCATGCATGCAGGTCCCACTTTCCAAGCCAAAATTCCTTTTTTAAAAGTATTTAAACAGGTCTGGCAGGAACACACTCCAAAGCAAGATAGTATTACTTGTTAGGGTTTTGCTCTCTCAGTTGTACTATTTTGTAATATCTTTGTGTTCATTGTTAATACACCATGACTCTACTGGTAATGAGGAGGACCTAAAGGACAAAGCAAGTTCCTTTAAGAGTAAGACTCTTTTAATAGTCAGATGCAGAAATAAAGCATATATTTCACTTGCTGGTTCATTCAAATAATTTCTTTTTTTCACTTTTCTTATTTTTTTAATAAAAACGTCTTATGTTTAAATACAGGATAACTCAGAAAGAACTAAGAGAAAACAAATTACTATCCCAGCTACAGAGATTTTATCACTCTAATAATTGTCCTGTGATGTTCTTGGGTTATGGAAAAGTAGGTGAGACTAATACCTCATAATCATTACAACACATACCACCATTATGAGTCAATAATGTTTTGGACTGTATGAGACTAGTAAAACTTACTGCATTCTGTATATGGCTTTTTGCTAAGTGTGTTACATCAAAAGTTTTGTTACTTCTATTTGAAAATATTCCTCTTGCTGAAATTTTTTGCAAACCTCATTTTGAAGATGAGACTATTGGTCCAACACTATTTCTAAATACTTAGCTGCTTAGTCTTCCTGGTTAGCCACCTAAATTCTTACTAAGTCTCTAGTTTTGGACTCAGTTTTTGGAAAAGATCTTGTCCTGCTACCTTGTGATCATAGCTTTTCCATCTTACGTTCCTGTTTCCAGACATTCATCCACGTTAGGTTCCGACTATCTCTGATACGACATTCACTCACTCCTCCAGCAACTTTGGTTTCCTTTTACTCTCTCACAACCTTTAATTATTACAGTCTTTCATTATCCATTTCCACTTTATATGCCTGGGAATTCACCTTATTTACAACCCTGTCCACTGCTTCTCTTATACAAGCTGATCTATTGTCATGACCGAAGTATGACTCAAACCTACCAGCCTTACTTCCACTACTGCACATTAAGTCTGATTCAGTGCCAGCTGGCAGTGGATGGGAAAACCCAATTACTTAACTGAGCTTCTGAATGAGCCTGGAAAATGATCATTTGCTCATGTATTAAGATTTGTTATATTCAAATCAGAATAATATTGGCCCTCATGTTTTATGGTAGTTAATGTTTCATATCCTTGAAGTCCCATTTTCATTCTTAGACTAATAGGGCTACTGCTGACTTTAGGAAAAAAAGGGAGAGCTGTATCACTGAATTTAATTAATCTGCTTTGGGCCTTCTGATCTTAAGGGGAAGATACCTTAGAAATAAAAGTAGTTCTGGCTTAAATTACTGTTCTTGAAACAAACACCAGTATATATCCCTCAAGTTCCAAGTAGCTGGACCTTACTCTTACACATGAAATAAACAGGACTTTTTAGCAGATTATAAAATAATTTTTTAAATGATTTTCATACATAAAATTGAAAAATGCTCCAAATCCTGCATGTGGGATTGTAGGAGGGACTAAAGGCAAAGGCAGGTGCTAAGCATATGCTACAATGCAGACTGTGTGTTCTCATGGTTTCTTTCTGTGCCTCCTAACACAACACTGGTCACAGTACTGGGACCCTCAGGCTGCAGAACAGGTTAGAAGACTTAGAAGAACAGACTACATTTACTCTTTAATACAACACAGGATCATAGGATAATTCAGGCTGGGAGGATCTCAGGAGATCTGTATTTCCATCTTTTGTTACAGGCAGGGTTATTTGTGAGATCAGATCGAATTGTACAAGGCTTTATTCAGTGTGGTCTTGAAATTCTCCAACGATGGAGAGAGACAGTATAGCCTCTCTGGGCATCCTGTTTCAGTGCTTGACTGTCTTCAGAGCGGGAAAAAAAAAACATTGGTCTTTTATCCAGTCCATTTTCCTTTTTTCATCCTGAACATCTCGTTTCAGATTGTGCTCACTGCGCGTACCCTCTCACACTCAGAAGAGCTTGTTTGATGTCCTGCTTGCAGGTGCAGGCAGGCTACTGCTAGTTCCCCCCAAAGCTATCTCTTCTCCAGGCTGAACAAACCCTGGGCCCTCAGTTTCCCACACAAGGCAAGACCCTGGACAGCTTGGGGTCCTCCACTGAACTTGCTCCAGTTTGTTAATGTTGCTGTTGTATTGGGAAGCCAAAAGTGGGTGCAGTATTTGAGATGTGCTCTAAGCCATGCTGAGAAGAGAAGGATAATCCCCCTGTCAATGTCCTGGCCACTGACACAGCTGAGGGCACAGCTGGCTGTCCACGCAGCCAGGGTGCACTGCTGGCTTATACCCAGCTGGTGCCTGCTACGGCCCCAGGACCCTTCTTGCAGAGCTGCTCCCAGTCAGGCAGGCATCACCCTGTGTCTCTGCACCAGGTTGTCTTTCCTGCTGGGGGCAGCACTTGGTATCGGTCCTTGACAAATTCAGCTGGTTCCTCCTGTCCCATTCCTCCAACCTGTCTAGGTCCCTATGGATTACACCCCTGAATTCTATACCCTGAATGTATCAAGAATTGCCCCCAAATTTGGTGTTATTTCCCGACTGGATGAAAGAGCAGTCAGGCCATCTATAAAGATGTTAAGCAGGACAGGTTGCCTGGAAAAAGACCCAGAGCACTCCATTCGTTACTGGCTTTCAGATAAAATATGACTCACTGACCCCTACCCTTATGAGCCTCATAAATAAGTTTTTAGATGGATGATTGTGCATTCATCCAAACTATAACATTCTAACTTGGATACAAGAATACTGTGCAAGACTGTGCTGAAAGCCTTGGTGAAGTCAAGATAAATGACATGCAGTGCTCTGCCTCTGTCCAGAAACGGAGATCGTCATCACAGCAGGCAATCAGGTGGGTCAGGCCTAATTTTCACTTAGAAAATCCATGCCTAATTATCCCCCCAGAGACCATCAAAGTGGGACTTTGATGATTAGCTTGCAGTTCTTTGGGTTGACCTTCCGACATTTCTTGGTTTTAAGATACACATGATTTTTGCCTGTCTTTAGCCATCAAGCATCTCCTCTTGATCTCCAGGGGTACAGCTCTAGATAGTCCTTGAGAGAGAGGCTGTGCTAGGTAATGTCCTTGCCCTTTCTTCCCTTTGGACACTTTGTTTGGATGAACAAAGTTCAGTTGGAACAGAAAGCAATATGTTGCTTTGGGTTTCCCTTTTTAGCACAATGGTAAAGTTCCATCAAGCAGAGAGGAAACCTAAATTATGCTGCTGTCAGCATAGACAGCACAGATGGAATGAAGCCCTTTTACTTGTGTGCCCATATGCATTTATGGGTAAAATGTTGGTGTGCGGCTGTAGAACTGGAGAAAAGTAAGAGATAAGAGGCTGGGTTAGGAAGCTGCTGCTGTACACAAGGTGACAAAATTTCCCATTCTAAACTTCCCCTTCTGAAAAGGCTTGAGAAACTTTCTTTAGTGACTTCTACAAATTATTATTAAAAAAAAAAAAAGACTCTAAAATTTCCTTCTATTTATATTTGGTCAGAGTGTTTGGCAGAGGTTTTTCACACTTGAATCATTCAAAAATAGCTCAACAGATTTTACTCAGATGTCCAATGTAATCACTTTCGGGCTGAGGTTGAGTGTGGAAAATTGAAGCCAAAAGGAATTTGAATTATGAGCAATGGGAAAAGGGTTAGGGAGGCAGGAGAGCAGCTGGATTTCTAACTACATCATGAAGAGCCTCTCAGCTACAACTTCTTTCCTATTCTAATTCCACATGAATGGACACCACATATTTGTATAGATAACATAGGAAGGAGTTTTCAAAGTTGCAAGTGAAAGCAGTCTGAAAACATCGAAACATCAGTGAGTGTTTTGCTTGTGTGCAACCAATCACTTAGGAGGAGGGAAGGGTACAAAGAAATATTTTGACGTGGTTGACTTAACAAGTGGATCCAGAAAGTTTATATGCAGAAAGTTTATTCATGAGCTAGAGCAAGTGGCATCTTCTAGATAACTGTATTTACCAAGTCTGTTGAGAAGCGAAGGTTGAGGATGTGGCACAGCGTGGGTTAGCTCAGTGACTGCCCATGGAGCAGGGACATGGATGATGCCATACTGAAGTGAAAATTTACCCTACAAAATGCCATATTGATTTTTGAGAAGGAATAACTAAATGGGAGGGAAAGCCAACTTGTCTCTGAGTATTTCAGCATAGGCTGAAGCATGCCACTTCAAAATATTCTGATTCCCTGTGTGAAGAAAGATGGCGTGAGCACAGGTAACTGTGCCTAGTGACAGCAAAGCAAGCACTAATGTCTCTGCAAGAGCTGCTGCTCCTTGTTCCTGTGATGGTTTGTCTCTCTACACCTAGCAGGAAAACCTGGTCACATTCAAATGATCTCTGATGGCTAAAACCAGCTGCCTTCCCTTTTTGTCTCAGCAAATCTCAGACTTGCCATTGCTTAAAAAAGCTTCTTGGCAGCTGTTTGGATGAATTTGAAGGACAGCTTGGAAAGCTGAATTTGAGCATTTTCTGGAACAGCACTGACAGGCAACCTCAGACAGAACCTCTGCTAAGTGTGATATGCTCAGCTTTGTGTTTGGGTCCCAGAGACAGGCCAGACTGGATTTTCCCACTGAACAAAGCAGGAGTCTTATCACTTCCACAGGAGCCTTTGGGAAGTTCATCTTTTCTGCTAATACAGACAAAACCCCTCAGCATGTTTTATGTAGTGACACAAATGGAAAAGATATTATAAATAAGAGCACAAGCACGTACTGACTAAATCCAGTGAGAGTGCTGTAAGAAAGTGCCGTGTGCTAGCATTCAGCTAAACCCAGAGGGCTGCTTTTAGCAACAGGAAGGCAGGAATTTTAGTTTACCCAAGTGCTGACTCCGAGGAAAGCAGTGAAAGCAGCACAAAATCCCAGGTCAGGAAAAAAGGCATGAAGTAAAAGGTGTCATTTCTGTCCAAGCTCAGTGAGGTATGATCTAGTGCAGTGGTTCAATCCTGAAGTGTGCTTTTTCAAAAATACAGGTGACTAATTTAAAATGTGATTCAGATGAAATTCAAGTTTCTTGTAGACTACACATTTAAATATATTTCTGAAGAAATGCAGTGAATTTTAATTAGTGAAATTTTATGTTTTTCTATATAAATACATAGTAATGAAATGCATATGCACATAAACATAACAAAATTTAAAGAACATACTCTCCTCCAATAAAATTCAAGCTTTCAAGCTCAAACAAAACTAAAACATCTGTTTTGAAAAGAACATTTTAAAATAAAAAAAGAAGCAACAGAGAAAAAGAAAATAAAACTATTTAACTTTTTTCAGAGAAAATATATTTTCAAATGTGCAGACAGGAATCAATGTATATGAATGCCACAGCTCATTTCTACTTCTGTGCACTTTGGGCATTTTTAACAACAGGCTACAAACAGAGGAAAAAAAAGTCTAATTTATCATGTTGAAACCAAGATGATCCTGAAAAAAATTTTATTCCCTCTTCACAGTGTCATTTCCAAAATGAGTTACACCTGCACCTTCTGAGGCTGCATTACTGATAGGGAAATCAGAGAAAATGGTTGGACCTACTGGATCCATTCTGGTCCAAGCCAGCTTAATACTCAAGTGCCTGTCAATTTGGAATGGCCATGGCCCAGAAGCAGCTTGAATGCAACATGGTCAGAGCAGCTGTGTGCTCCTCTGCTCCCTCATTCCATAAGCCTTGAGAAAATTCTCAGTTTATCAACGATAGCGTTTGTGAAAGCAATTAATGCCGCATTAGGTACACATTTTCTTTATTGTCTAGGCTGTCTGACTCCACTGTCAGATTACCAAACTTTAACAGAACACAAATGTTACAATTTATCTTCTTATATGTTGAACAGAACTGAAGAGCAATTTGACTGAAGGCCTACCATGTTTTCTGTCACTGGGCTTGTGAAAGGTTTGAAGTTGTTATGTCAATCTCCCTGCAATGAGCATGGTTTACTACCTTTTGGATTAAGATTTCACGAATGCCAAGCTCCTTACAGCATGCTTTTTCCATTGGAAGGAATTCAGGGCTCTAAAATGTCACCACCCATCTACAAATAGATCTCACAGAACCTGCATTAACTTGTTACATTTCATCTTTATTTCATGATTTCATATGAAACCATACTGTTTAAAGCTAAGTTTATCACTTTTTTGCTATCAAGGACTGTCTTTGAACATTTTTTACGTATAAAAATCCAACACCACTTTTCCAAGAGCATATATTTCCAAAGAAACATGGAATTTTCCCAGAGTTAACAGTGACCCACGAGGTCTGAAGCTTTGACTGATGTAAATAAGCAGAGCAGTAATAAATGAGGTTACGTCATCTGCATCAGCTGAAGGTGTCTCTTACCACACAGCCCTGAGAGATTTGCTGAAGACATACCCATTTTAAGACCTTACTAATGGATCATGCAGTTTATTACTGATGTGCCTTTTTAGCCTTTCCTTTATGGATTTACTTGAAAGCTGTAGCATCTGTGGGCCACAAGCAGAAGACCAAAAGACTGAAGCAGTTCTCTGTTAGCTGCTTTGTGAATGATTATAAGCCAGACCGAAACACTTTTCAAGAAAAGTGCATTAAAATCATGAGTGTTTCTAATACGAAAACAATGACATGTTCTGGACTAAGACTCTTTCCAGAAACTAAACAGTAAGTTACAAAATAGGCTGCTTCTCAAGCATTTTGGAAGGACAACAGTTCAAGATTTTTGTGGTGAAAGCATAACCTTTGGAACTGTTATTTCACAAACAAACAGCAAACTCTGTCCTTCTTCACACAAACACAAGATTTGATTGCCTCTGTAAAAACTGTCCCCAAAGCATTTCCTTTGGCTGGTGTGGAATGCTGACTATTCATTAAATCAGGCACAGAAAGAAAATTCTTTTGGCCCCCATGAACTTTTGAAGCTTTGGGGGCTAGCAGCTGCTTATCTTGTGAACAGAATTTCCTGTTAGTATCCTTCCAGCCTATTTGTTCACTAGAAGTGCAACAAATGTCAACAAAAATAACACTCTATGTTCCAATTTTTAAATACAATTGAGAAATCTCAGATATTTTATGCTTCTCAAATAGACTCATGTACTATTAATGAAAGTACTATTATGACCTTGCTCAGATCTTGTTTAGTTCTGGTGGCTATTAGTTGAGTTGAAGTTATAAAGATGTTGAGGGACTGACTATAAACACCATGTTCATGTAACAAAAAATGCACCTCCAATAGCAGTGCCAGCAATCATTTTAGGAAAGACTGAATAATTTTCATTGTTAAAAAATGGCCCATTTCTTTCTCCAACAGTCTGATTCTTATTAAATCTGCTGTTTCTGTAGAACTGAAGAGTCAATTACACGTTCTACTCCTTCAAAAGTTCATTCAAATGGTAAATAGTTGAAATGAGTCTTTCTCCTCTGATCAAAACTGGCCCTAAGGGGATTCTGCTTGATTTTTGGATTGGTAAATGCACAGAAGCATGAAGCTTTCTGATAACTCCATTTCTAGCAATGTCTGCTGCATAGAATGGTGCTGATCTACTCTCTCCAAGGGTACTTGTCACCAACATTGAATCAGCTGGGTTGATCTCCAGTATCTAATGGAGCAGAACACACTAGTGCAGCAAAGAGTGTTGCTCTGCTTATTCCCAGGGAGGCAGTCTGAAAACTATGCCGGATTTTTCAAAGCAGGGACCAGACACATGACAAATCATTTATTTTGCTTAAGACACTACTGGAGAGGGTTCACAGACAGCAGAAAGCCAAGAGTCTAGGAAGACCACCCACCATCCTGGACTTAAAACTACATTGCCTTGAACTCCTTTGACAGCAGTGGGTGATATTTGTAGCACACAAGTTTGTGGTGTTCTGTGAGCCCTTCTAAAAGGCAGGAGCCAATAGGGAAGCTATGAGAATTATGCACTGCAGAGCTTCACAGCGTTTTAAGGAAGTGATCCTCCTGCTGGCATTGCTAGATTTAAAGTGTCAAGAGAAACAGCTTTGTGCAAGGAAACGAGGAACTCTGTGAGCAATTGAAGTTACTGTAACAAGTAGAAGTTTGTTTTCCAGATCCCTGTGGCTGATGTCCAGTGTCTACCACACGCACACATGTTGTGCTGCATGTGCGCACAGCAACTGCAAAGCACGTGTGCAGTAAAATCAGACCATCCAACATCTGTGCAGCACATCTGGTCTCCTTTATGTGAGATGCTGCCTTGCTATGTACATGTGCCTTAAGAGAAACGTTTTTAAATGTGCCTTTAATAACTTTTTGCCTCCTGACTCAATTCTCTGTCTAACGATGTGTCCAAACTTTTTCCTAAACCCAAGGCGTTCAGGATGCGCATATCAATACTTTCTGATGTTCTTCACATTAAAACCTTTCCCTAAAGTGGAGCAAAACTGGAGTGTCTCCAGAAATTACCACATGCAAACTTTTCATGTCAGATCTCTGTTGTCAGTGTTGGATAAAATTGCTTATAGGGTCAAAGTTGTGAAGGGGATGGGGGAAAGAAGTTTAGATTTTGCATTTCTGTTTGCAAACGTTTTATTTTCCATACCTTCCTCCATATAGAACATCAACAGTGCCACTGTCAACACTGTCCTGTGACCTGGAGTCCAGAAAGCTCTTTGTCTTGTCAGCAAATAGCAAATGCAGAAAACATGAATTCTCCATAATTGGCATTCCCCTAAGATTGAGACAACAAATCCAAAGTAATCTAAAATGCCTTTTCATTGACATTAGTGATTCTTAATGTTTCAGGGGGTATCTGCTTATTTACACACACTTGCACCTTTCCCATTAGGATGTTGCATTCCTATGTCCATTGGTAAGGAAATTTGTTCGGCATCACAAATTCAAGAGGCGTACACAAGCCACATACAGTCTTACTTACAGCTGAACTGCAAGTGTTATTTTCCTTATTTGTAGCTGAAACACATTTTAAAATAATCAGGCATATAACAAAGTCCACATGAGTACTTGAAGGTGGCTCTGGATTCTCACTCAAAAGTTCTACAGACCAAACCTGTACAGTGTTTCCCATGTGAAGGGGCACAGACAGCCTTTCCTAAGAACGCTTTCTTTTTATTGAGTGCATGGCAGTGTTTTGGGTTATGAAGAACTGTTTCATTGTGTTCATTAGCATTTCAAAAGCATTTAGCTTGGCTGGAGCTCTATAAAAGATTGCTGTGAACTGTATCGCTGTATGTATATAGGCACTATTGAATACAATAGGAAATAGGATATATTTACATTTTTATGAGAGTTTCCTGAGCTAAAGGAATGTGCTGGCTACTTTGAAGTTGAGAGCAAGTTCTCTTTCTTCTCTTCCTCAGCCTGAATGTCCTTATGTGCAGCATAACTGTAGTATCACAGCGTAGCCGAAGTCATTGTTATTTTAACCGTTCTTGCATTTTCAAGGGTGCAAGTGCAGGTGTGGGTAGAAAACTGAATCTAAGTGCTGGGGCGACTCTTTTCACACCTTGTCTGTGCTTGTGAGACATGTCACAGGGAAGAACTGTGTTCTTCCCTTTCGGATCACAACTTCATCAGCCCTCACTGCAGAAGGGTAAGAGGGACAGGTCCTAGACTTCTATTCACTCCAAAATATGAAATATATAACACAGCAGGTTTTGCATAACTTGTGAAAGTGAACAGTAAGCTAGCTAGAAACAGGCTTCACAGCTGGACAACTCGAAGGAGGATCCTGTATTCCCCCTTTGTACAGCATAAATCCCTGCCGAACAGTAACTGAAGGCCATGATCAGGCAGGAGTAAAGTCATGCCTTACTGGAAGGATGAGCAGGGCAAAAGAGGGGACAAGCAAGGAAGAAGAGAAGGGAGGCTTATTAAGAGTCAGGCTGTCCAGCGTTTCAGCATAAAGCTGGAGGACACACTTACTGAGCATGTCCCTATGTCAACAATCCAGAAGGAGGGTATATTGGGTCCATAAGAACTACCTGACCAAGAGCACACAGCAGATGAAGCTTTCTAAAGTGACTAGTAAAGGTTTCTTGGTTTTATGCTTTCATCCTCATGTTTCCCAACCCTCTAGATGCCAACAACATAGCAACATTCCAGGAAAACCCTAAATTCCGTTGGTGATAATTTCACAACACAGAAATGTTAGAGGGTCAACCTGTGGTTGAGCCCTGCCAGACCTATTGCTCACAGACTGTGAAGAGCTAGTGGAAAATGCAGTCATGGTTGGCAGCTTGGGCTGCAGTAGCCACAGGATGATTGAGCTCAGGATCTGAAGGAGGACTGTGAAGGAAAGCAGCAGGGTTAGGATTTCGTATTTCAGGAGAGCAGACTTCAGCTTATTTTTAGGGAATTGCTAGGCAGAGTGCCCTGGGAAGCAGCCATGAAGGGGAAAGATGCCCAGGAAAGCTGGCTAATTTTTAAAGAAAACTTCTTGAGAGCTCAGGAACAAACCATCCAGTTGGACAGGAAGACTGGGATTCTGGCAGAAGCCCTGTTTGGCTAAGTCAGGAGTTTCTCAATGAACTAAAACACACAAAAAAGGAGTGCACAAGAAGCAGGAACAAAGAAAGGCAATGAAATAAGTGTGTAACAATATTTCTGAGCAGTGCATTAGGACAAATGTTACAGAGACAAAATCAGGATGGTCAAAACAGAAGGTGTGTCTGGAGCTAAAACTGTGCATGGGCAGAAAAGGCAATATGAAATGTTACAGGAACGATAGCTGGAAAAGGAAGCTCAGGGAAAAGATAGGTCAGTAGATGAATGAGGAGATGGTCTAGTTACAAACATGGAAATAACTGAAGTACTGAAGTAATAAAATCCTTCTTGTAACAAAATCTTCACAGACAAAACCTGCTCCCAGAGTACTAGCATATATTTGGAAAGAGGTGGTGATTGTGGGGGCACAACACATTAGAGGAAATACTCAGTTTGTGGGAGGAGGTGGATGCTGACAGACAGCTGATGCGATTGTGGTGCCTCTGTCCATGGAAAATAATGACCATCAGGAAACATTTCCAAACCCAAGGACAAGAAGGTAATGAGGGCAAGTCAACTGTTCCAAAGAGTAAATCATCCTTTGCTAGCCAATTACCTTCTCTGACAAAATAACTGACTATGAAGGCAGGGGGAGAGTGATGGGTATAATATATCTGACTTTAGTAAAGCATTTGGCATCACTTGCTACTGTAACCCAAATCTCACCCAGCAGCTCAGGAAGTTAGGACTCGACTAGAGTGGAAATTTGGGCTCAAAGGATAGAAATCAATGACTTGAGGTCTGACTGCTAACTAGTGCAATTCTTCGGAGGGTAACATGACAACCTATTATTATCCAGTGTTTCATCCACAGTCTTGATGATGCACACACCCTCCACAAATTTGAGGAGGATGCGAAATCAGGGGGCAGCTACTGACACCTCAAATGGCAGAACTTTACAGTTCTTCACAGGTTCACAGTGACCTGAGAAAATGGGACTCAGTAACTACACGTACACCTGGAGCGGAATAACCCAATGAATCAGTACTAGCAGGGAACTGCCTGGAAGTACAGCAGCCTCACTGGAAAAACCTGGGATTACAGGCATTACTTGGTGTGACAGTGGATGCCAGGCTGAACATTTGACAACAGTGTGCTCCCACGGTGAATAAAGCAAATGGCTAAGGATCACCTGAGGGGAGCACGGCTAGCAGATCAAGGGAGGTTATTCCTTGCTTTAATCTGCTGCTTGGGAGGCCACAGTTGGACTAACATGTCTGGCTCTGGGACACATTTCAAGAGGGAGATGGTCTTGCAGAAGGTTATCAAGGTGGCCAGGGACACAGAACACATAAACTATGAAGTAAAACATAGGAAGCTGGGCTTGTTTAGCCTTGTAAGGAAGAGACAACAGGGTGTTGCGGTGCGATATCTGCNAGGGCAATTGAACAGCCTATGACCACACAAAGTGAAGTTAGGAAGATGACAAAATCAGACTTCTTTTTACAGTAGCAAGCGCAAAGCAGATAAGAGTAAGGGACATGTTTTGTGACTTGGGAGTTCAAATAAGACATAAGGAAGACATATTGACCAAGATGGTAATGCAGCACTGGAAGAAGCTATGAGAGATGCTGTAGAATCTCGAACTTTAAGCTTTTCAAGATTTCTCCAGATGAAGCCACAACAGGCCTAATCTAGCATTAATGATTGCCCTGATTTAAGCAGAAAACTGAACTACATAACTCCTCAAAACAGCTCTTGTAATATACTGTGATGTGTCTGTAGTTTTGGAATATGGCATTTCAAGGACTTTATTTTGCTCCTGTGCTGTGTATCAGGGAAGGATATACAATTCAGATTGTCAGGGAAAACTTCTTGGTAAGGAAGTCATTTCAGTTTAAGGCTTTTCCCCCCTCCTCTTAGCAGGTATTTTTAGAGTTGTTTGTTGGTTGAGAAAAGAGGAAATATTATATTCAGGCACTTTATTTGAAAGGTCTCAGTAATTAACAAAACTGGATTGCACATAAATCCAGAAACTGATAATTAGGCAATCAAATGGAAAGCAACCTGTAGTCAAACTGCTGTAATTTTTGTTTACAATATTACAATATTAACTTTAGTATACCGTGGTAAAAATTATCTGGTTCAGCCTTGGTATCATAACAGTGCAGGAGCTTGCAGTATATTCTTCCCATGATTCCTTAAAGGCCAACTACCTTGGAGTGAACTCTACATTCCTGCTATTCACTGAGTAACCAAAGTAAATCTTTTTCTGTCTTCAGCAGAAGGCTGAAAGTGGATGCAAACCTTCACCATCTTTAATTCATTGCATGGTATCAGGAATGAGCTGTACCAGCCTCAAGTGTCTTTGCATTTTGATCTGAAAGCAACTTTACAAATGTCAGTGGTTACAGGGAGTAGAAGGAAAAGTCAGCCTTCCTTCAAGCGTCCTATTTCTTTGTCTGGTTGGGGCATCTCGTGGCTCTTGTGACTAAATTGCTTCATGGCTGTAAAATAAATTGCTGGCTACAGGCTTGTTCCTCCATGAGAAAGGCTTACTCTCTAACTGAGAATTTTTGCAAGTAATTTCAGAATTTCCAAAATGCTATAGAAAAAGTTAACAAGTATTTGCTTCTATAGACAGAAGAAAGCAGTTGAGAAAGCAACGTGGGAAAGCTTATATTTTGTCCTCTAATACTGAATAATCTGTGCTCAGAGGCTTAATTAGTCAGACCAGAATATACTTTTTCTTAAAAACAGGCTTTTAAGAAAATAGTAGGCAAAGAAAGAAGGCAAGAGGATTTGCTTTAAATTATGTGACCAACTTCAGCAAAAAAAGAAACAGACACTGAGTAGAAGAGGCAGAACAAGAAAACCAGATGTAGACTGAACAAGATTGGAGCTTCAGAACATGCACATGCCTATGCAGTCATTACACATCACTGCAAATTCACTGTGAAATCCTCAGAAGTAAGCCTGTTACATCTCTTCTGGAAAACCAGTATTCTCTCAGAATATGACTGGCCCAAAATTCCTCGGTCAGCTTTTTTTTCTCTGTGCTACAGTAAGGATTTTTATTCTTAGTCTTGGCAGCTTCCGTGCCAAAATTTGTGTGTAGGTTAGCTTCTTCCTGAACTGATCTGATAACCCCTCCAATACCCTTCTTCTCTTCTGCAAGGAGGAAGTCATCTGCTCTAGGTGCAGTTCTGGCAGCAGTATTTCCTCCCTGGTGCATAATTTCAGTCATCTGGCTATGCTGGGACAAGCAGCAGGAGGTGACTGAGCCAACATCATCGCCTTTAGCTACCAGTACAACAGAGGGATACAGCCCCACTAAATCTGGCCTTGCTGCTTCTCAGGATCTTTTATTCCCAGTACAGGGGTATCACCCATGCTTATGCTTTTTATGATCCTCACACTGTAGAGCAGCCTAGCCAGCACCATGGCCTTACTGCTCGACTTGCCTTGGTTAGGACCTACAGCATATGGGTATGTATGACCAGGAAAAATGGCCCCATTCTGCAACACGACAGACGGCGTAGATGGAAGACTGAAAAGCAAGATGACTGTGACCTGATTTTCAATCAATTTGGACTTGATTTTACTTACATTATGAATTTGTGTAGATCCCTTACATTTCCTTTGCATTGGTGAAGAATGGTATAAACCCCTGCCTCTGCCAAGGGGCCAAAGTGCTGGTTTGTAAGGGAAGGAAGGGGAGAGGGTGGAGAGGGAGAGTACAAAGAAGAGCTAAAACATCTCTTAAACTCTGAATAATTCATTGTTCACTAGCCACTGTTTTGTTCTCTCATTTCCTAGTTCACTTTCTCAGTTCAAACAAATAGCTGCCTGAAAGACTTCCTGCTAATGCAGTGGCTACCGTATTTGGAGCAAAAAACCTTTGATGATTTGACTAGTAGCCTTTGCTTATTAACAGCTCAGCCTCAGGATTATGGAGCTCAAGGAAGCCAGGACACATTTACTAAACTGGCACTTACCTCCAGGTGTGGTATTAGCCTTGTTATCCTGACTGATGAATTAAAACACACAAGTTTGCTCGTGACCAAAGAGCAGATGGGGTCAATGCAAGTTGGCATCAGTGAACTTGACTGACCAGAAGTAAAACTATATTCCTCTTCACAAAAATCCTGTGTTGAGGAAGTCTAGACTGTAAGATCACACCATTTACTGCTGGTCACAGTTCTTCTGGAAGGTTCTTGGGACTTTTACCATCTTGGAAAGGATAATGTTCCAGGAAGAACACTTGGAAAGTACTTGTAGAAAGTTAAAACTTCCCATTCCAACAGGTGGCCTGTCCTCTGAGTTTTGTGTCAGACCTACCGGCAGTGGGGCCTCTTTTAGTGATTTTGATGAGAAAAGATGATGCCCTCCCTGTTCCATTGGAAAGTTATCAGCTCTTTAACTCACCAAATAGAAGCTGGAGGTGCTGTTTGCATGGTCTGAATGGTTGTTACTGAAATTAACTGATCTTCAGTGAAGGACAGAATGGCAGTGTGGTGGCAATATCAGCCATGCCTGTCACCAAGGCTGTTACCAGCCCCTAAACAAAGAGGAGCTGCTGGGCGAGCAAAAGCAGCATCTGCTTCTACTACATGAAGTTGTCCACTTACACTGGTCAAGGAGCTGTGGCTGATAAAGCAGGCAGTGTCTGATATTTCTGTGCTGGAGTATAGTCATTTATCAGCTTCTGCATCTCCACAGATCCCTCTGGCCTTTATCTTTTTCCTTCAGAAGTTTTTCAGTAAAGCTTGAACCATTTTGTGTGTGTAAGTAAGTGTTTGATTTATGTACTGTGACAACCTTGATCCTGCCATATGTCAGGAATCCCCATATGCTCTTTCATTTGTAGCATCCACAAGATTCACCCAATAAAGGCAAAAGGTACAGCCTGGCTACAGACCCTCTGTCATTCAACTACAAACAGCTGGTAGTGCACATTACGAGGCTTATTTAAAGCTCAAGTACTTTCACCCATCCTCTCTTACAACTAAACTTGGCACGTAAAAATCTGAAAATAAAAATATCAGTGTAGTGTAGCATTTCAAAGAAGCATTTAGGAAGCAGACAGCCTGTCTTGCTCCAACGTGGAGAATCCTGTGGCTGAATGTACAGCCCATGGTTTGAGAATGTATCCATCTCTGGCATGAAAATACAGGTCCTCTAGGTGTGAGGTGCATAACTTACTGTGTAGCTGCTCACACTTGCTTTGGTAGTCTGAAGCACTGGGTCCTTTGTGTGACCATCTACTGCTAACATTTTGATTTCAGATAAATCTCCACAACTGGCTCTCAACTGGAAGCAGAGGAGTGTTTTTGCACACAGGAGTGTTCTCAACAACTCTATGGACATGTTGTAAGCTGATGAATAATGGATTCGAGGCACAAATACAATCTGACTCTTTCTCTGGGGGAGCCACTTCAATCTCAGCATTTACAAGTATTTTTAGCTTTAGCCTCCTCAACTGTAGTTGTTTAATTTGACTCTTCACAAGTCATTTGCAGCTTCCTCTTGGCACAAATAGCACAGTAAAGAAACAGCTTTAAATCTAGTGCCTCCAAGATGAAGGAATAAAGGGGACTGAGAAAGATGGCTGTAGGACTAGAGCTGCTGTCATTTATGCAGGTTTAAACTCTTTTCCATGCCCACTTCAATCACCATAGATCCTCAAAACACCCCATTTCAGTCAGTTCCTGATCTAGAGATACCCTTCTTTGTGAGAGGGTGGGAAAAGACAGGCAAGGTATACAAAACATGTTTATAAGCAGTAGGAAGACATTAGAAAAAACCCCAAATGATCCTACAAATTTATCTCCTATAATGAGTCCCCTGGCTTTCCCACAGTCAGCTTCCAGGATGGGAGTGGTGTCAACAGTAGCAATAGCTAGGTCTCAGGAATATTTGCTCCTGTCAGAAAAATTTGTCCATCTTGTCCTTTCTCTGCTTTGACTCTGGAGTAACACTGGCACTGTTAGGAGAGTTTTAATTTTAGGACCATATTTGCAAAAGTACAGATGTAGGTGATCCTCAAGCAGCCCCAAGTGACCCAGCCTGAATCTGAAAGCTGAGCTGTGGTACCAATGTCGCGAGTGCCTTCACCAAGGAGCAGTGTGGCAGGTAAACCAAATGGCTTAAGCTGGAGTTACCTCAGGGAACTGCATGTTGTGCTGTCTTTACACAGCTAACTGAGGTCCCAGCAGGCCCTTGTGACAAACTGGATATTGCAGAGCAGCAAGCATGGGGCTAATCCGCAAGGTAGGGGGAGCCAGGAGCTGAGAGCGGGGCAAGATAAGGAGATAAACCAGATCCAGGGTGCATCCAGAAGTTTCAGTCAGAAGAAGTAGAAGATTGGGTCAGAGACAGGGATGGGATCAAGGACAAGGGTGGTGTAGCTGGGACAGGGACTGATGGCTTGGGCTGGGCTGGAATGGGGCACTGGGTCATGGGCAGGAGCGGCAGAAGTCCCAGGGGAGGCTTGGCAGGGGCAGCCAGGGCTAACAGTACCCTCAGGGCCTTGGCCCTGGGGTTCACAACCAGAAGTTCTCTCTCAAGGTAGGAATCCAAAAACTTGTGTTTCAGATAGAATAATGTTTTAGTACAATAAGTGAAGTATGTACGCATCTTTCATTGCAGAGATCAGAACACCAAGTACTGGAGCGAAGAATAATGTTTTTCTTCTCTGAGTGTATTAGAAACTCTTGTCTGTGCACTCACTTCTCCTGCCTTTTAGGAGGTACCTTGTAGGTAGCTGTCACATCAGTTTGATCATCCAGTCAGGTGTGCATTTGATCCTGCATTACTGACATTCTTGTAGCTCAATGAGAACAGAATAAAATACTACAAGAGAAGATAATTCTGATCACTATCAAGATACCGATATGGTCGCTCCAGCTGTTAACTGAAAGACATTTTTGTGGCCATAGAAGCCAAACAGTGAATACCTTATTCAGCTGTTGCTTCAGTGGAACTTGCCAGTGAAAATGGAGCAAAGAGTCTGAGATCTAACCTATAGATGGTCATGGAGAAGCCTGGCATGCATAAATCATAAGGGAAGCTTATGGTAGTTGAGCATATTTTCTTCTTTTGCACATAAGTAACTCTAACTCTTTAGGGTAACTGGGGTAAGAGACAGAAATAACCCAGATAATTGAACTGTCAGAATAGCAAACGTATCCATCTTTGGAAAAACTTGTATGCAGATTTCAGTGGAGCAGAGAAGCCTTTTAAAATAGATGGCTAGTGCAGGACCTCCTGGGAGGCACATATGCTTTGTGTTACAGATTGAGCTGAAGCCAAGTTGGGGTAAAGCAGGGTTCACAACCCACATATCCCTACCTGGCTATAGGCATAAAGCACCGCTTCTTATGGCATAAACAGAACCAGCCTAGTAAAACTAGACTCAGATATGCCTATCACCATATGACTTTGGGTTGTCCAGATTAAAACTGTTCTCAGAGGCTTGCATCTGTCTTCATGTCAGGACTTAAATTTGGATTGAGGTGTTCCAGTAGTGACTTATCAAAGTTGTTATTTTGGGATTTGATCAAAGCTCTTTATTTTATGTGCTTTGCCTGCAAATTTATGAAATAATACCTTGTGTCTGCCTATGCCGTTGCAGTCAGTTTTTGAAATCTATGTAGCTGGTATTTATATAGGTGAGGAGAATTATACCCACTGCAAATAGAAAGTTTTAGATATGTCTTACACTGGCATCTTGTATTTGCCCCCAAAAAAATGACTCTATAACCAAGAGATCAACAGGGAATTAAACCGTAATTACAGTTCAGATATTCTTTACAAAATTTACTTTACATGAATAGTAATATTACGAAAAGCCTAAAATTTGCATAGCATGATGAAAGAAAAAAATCCCATTATTACGAAAATGTTTATGGGGTAAACGGGCTTGGGAAAATCGCTACATACGGGAAACCGCGGTTATTCTCTTCGCCTGGATACCGGGAAAACCAGGTTTTGCCAATACACTGAACAAAATGCTCCCTCTTGTGGTATAAACTCGGGAATAGGGGAGCACAGGACAGCAGCTGGAGGCCTGGGGAGCCGGGCTGTTCCTGCAGCTGCAGCCGGAGCTGGCAGGTTTGGGAAGCCCTGAGCTGTCAGGAGCCTGGATTTGCTTCTGTTCTGTTGTGATGGTAAGTGCGAGAAAGGCGGTCTTTCATTTGCAAGGCTGAAAGCGGGGCACAGGCCAGGGTTTTAACTTGATTTTTTTTTCTTGTTTGCTGGTCATCCCTCACTTCCTATGGACTAAAATGGAAAGGCCCCCCACTACCCCAGCATAGGTACTCCTCACTGATCCTAGCTTCTTCTGAGAAAAAAGTTCAAACATCAATTGGACACAAAAATGGAATTGTGGGTGACGGATACAGGCAGAGTGGTGGAAGGAGAGGGGAGGTGGCCTTGTGAGTACTTTGGAGTTGTGTCGTGGAAATGCTGGGATAAGAGTCATGGCTTGTAGCTCTTGTCAGACCCAATATAACCACAAAACAAAGACTTACTAGTCAGAAGAATAAACAATAAAAAATTAAAGATGAGGAAAGAGTATTCAGGATTGGATTTGATTCCTTCTGGAGAAGATGGAAATATGACAGCGGGTAATACCTGGAAGAGAGACACGGCTGAACAAGGCTGGGCCTGAAACGTTGAAGCTGGAGGGAAGAACACTGAGATACAGTAAGTGGGAAGAGGTGACAGGAAGAGCTGGCTACAAAGATGGAGGTAGCTTGAGCATTTGTCAAAGCAGAGTAACAGTGTGGATTATACAAAAGGGCCTAGACTTGCCTGTGTTTCCACAACAAACCTGGTTGTTCATCTTTTTGCAGGTGTCTCTGTTCTGCACTTTTTCTTCTTCCAGATACCGTTTTTTCATTTCAGAAGAAAAAGGTGAGGATAACCTTACACACTCTTAGTTAAGACAAAGATATTCAAAGGCTGCTTAAAATACCCATTTGCCTAAAAGTATCACTTTTATTAAATAAGACATTCAGATATGTATCATACCTTGATGCAGCTGAGTAACTGAAATGAGCATTTGACGAATTTTGAATTTGGCTGTTCTGAGATACATAATTTAGCATGTAGGTGTATTTAAAAGAATACCAGCTGGTAAACTACGGTTACCATCTCAGCCCTCTAGCTGCTGAAAACAGTAAAAGGATCAAAACCCCTCTCAAAGTGATAGTAGCAATGACTATTTCTGTGCTATTTTTGGTTGTACAGGCGTTTCCAAGCAAATGACTCAGAACACACTCAGGAATTTTATTTCTGAGATATACTATGAACCCTGTGTAACTTGTAATTCAGCTACAAAGTCTGATAGTGCTCGATTTTATGCAGGTGAGCATTCATTGCCCAAGATCACATTTAAGTACAGGGTTAAATAACAGCCTCTTTCTTTCTCTCCAATATTGCTTCACACTAATTCTTTAGTGGTTGAGCAATTTTACAAGACAGTCTCGACGGTCTGAATGTCATGGCCACATGGGGACTCTTAGGCTTGATTGTCTCTGCTGCCCAGCCTAACCTGGGACTCCCCCTGAGCCCTACCCATGGTCCAGGACTGATTCCAGCCCAGCCCAGGCCCTCAGTCCCTCACTGAGCCATTCTGCGGACGTGCTGCTGTGTTCTGCCCGACTCTGCCTTACTCCATGGTTAAATTTTGGACCCATCTTGCCTTTCACTTCTCTCCAGCGCTGCCTCACAAATACTGGCTCAGAAATAAAAGTGAGGAGAGGGGTCTTCTTTGACCTTGCAGGAGGCCACCGCCGGGCAGCCGCCGCTACTGCTCCCTCTACAGGGATGCTGCCGGGAAAGCGGGCGGGCGGACCCCTGCTCCCCGGGGCTACGGGTACACAGCGCGGGGGCAGGACGCGCCTCGCCTCTGTGGGGAGCAGCTACCCCCTCCTTGGACGGCCGAGGACGTGTCAGGGCGTGTCCCCCTCCCTTTCCTCTTTTTCCTGCATTACCCAGTTTAACGCTGACTGCTGCATGCCTCACCCGTGCGGTGCAGCCGCCCCTCCAAGCCTGCTATCGTCAGCGCAGAGATATCGCGGCTGGGGGCGCGGGGGGAAGGGGTCCGCCTGCCCTCCCTCCCTCCCCCAGCTGCGGCAGGGCGCAGCCAGCCCCGCACCGCGCCTCAGGAGGGTGGGATGCTGCATCGGGGCAGGTGTGGCACGGAGAGTGCTGCGCCCCGGCGGCTGCAGAGCGAGGGCTAAACCACTGGGAAAACGCGGAGATACTAAGGAGAATAAAACCCTATAAAATAAAAATATGAAGAAAAGACTGGCTTGCGAACGCTTTCACGAAAACATAAGGCATTATTCCTGCCCGGTGAACCCGCCGTGCCCGTGCTCCTCCTTCCCTCCCTGCCTTCCTTCACGCCCGGGGCTTTTGTGTGACCGCGGGGGGACAACGGGGGCTCCCGCCTCGCTGCCCGGTGGTCCCCGAGCCTCTCCTCTGGCGTCTCGGACCAGCTCCCCGCCCCGGCAGCGGCTGGGTGGATGCTCGGCACAGCTACAGGTTGCAGAGTGCGGTGTGTGAAACACAAACTCAAATGCATTTTATTGCCCGATAGTTTTCCTTCATGGGAACGTCTGGGAAGCGTGACTCCTCGCACCGCACATCACACCGCACACCACGGCCCTCAGAACACCCTGGCCGCCGCGCCTTCCCTCTCCACATGCCCTGCTCCCCTGTCGCTCCATATCCATCGAAAATGCAAACCGGACTTAAACCTTATCACGAGCCTACTACGCGTCTCTCACTCGGTCCTTGTCCCCAGATAAATAGGAAATAGCTTCCATTGTTCTCGCTGAAAGATGGTGCTGCTGGCTTTGAAGCCCCGGCGTAGCCGGATCGCGCCCCTTGTGCCAGAGGTTCCCCCAAGACGTGCCGCCACCGCGGTCCGCTCCCAGCGGCTCGGCTCCACCGGCCTTCCCGGGCTGCGGGGCCCNGCTTTTAAAAAGAGGGCGGTGGGAAAGTGCGGGCAGCACCCTCGGCTGTGCTGTGGCGGCCCCAGGGATGCTTTGGAACAGGGGGAGATCTGGAGTGATACCAGTCCTGAAGCCCCAGCGACGTTCAGGCCAGCTCTTCAGCGGCAGGAGCGCCCGGGAGAGATCCATTCTCCTGAGAAATGTGTTGCTTTCC
>WEIT01013384.1:3482-18877 GCA_013389985.1 Dryoscopus gambensis
AGACAAGAAGAATCATTCATTGAACCAACTCAGTGAGAAACAACCAACCAATTTACAGTCATATAGGAGAGGAATTAAGGGTTGTAGCTGTCTGCAGCTTGAACATGAATGGGCAATACCATACTAGTGTAAAAAAAATTGGAGGGGAGAAATTTTGAGTTCTAAAAACAGGAGAACAGTCTGCAAAATGAATGAAGTATTTCTTCTTTTTTACAGCTATGAAAAGTTCTAAGCTAAGTTAAGGTTTAAGTCTCACGTGCACCAGAACAGAGCAATCTATGAGAAAAGATTGCAAGGGTTAGGGTTGTTTAGACTAGAGTTTAAATGACAGAGTAGAAATGTGATAGCAGTCCTCAAATACAGAAAAAAGCTGGTGCAAAGCCAAAGGGAATAACCTTGTGGACAGGACAGAGTGAGTGATTCAAGCACAAAACAAAATGTTTTGCTAGGCTTTAGGCAAAAGCTTTTTTTGACAATAAAGCTAGTTAAACACAAATTGCTGTAGAACCTTTACCTTTTCTCATTAAGCTGAGGTTAGAAAAAGTGCCTGTCTGGAATGAGAAGGGTATAGTTCAGTATGTCTTGGGGTAGCCACAACATTTCTTCTTGAGGTTCTTTCCTGTTTTGTAGCATTCTCTGACCTGTTATGAGAGGCTTTAGGAATCCCTGCAGGAGTCTTGTTTCTCTGCTTACCCTGAGCTGGTCCTGACTGGTAGCTTTAAATCACACTCTAAGAGCCTCCCGAGGCCTGATTCCTATTTTTGAGATGCATGTTGGCCCACTCTTGCTTTGGCCAGCTTTCTGGGTTACCTAGTAGCAGATTTTCCACAATTGGGATTACATGATGGACTTGGAAACTAGTTGTTGTTTTGGGCTTTTCTTAAATGATGGCCTTGAAGCATTTGTGAGAAAGAATCAGTGAAACTGTTTGTCTTAAAAAGACTTGTTTATTACACTAAATATCTAATGTTGTCTTGGCCGTGTGGAAGGCTGCTGGGTTTTCCTATGAGAAGTGGCAACCGCATGTTTTAAGCGAGAATGACCTTCCTTCCAGATTAACAGCAACAAGAATGATTGTGTTTGTCCTGAACACCAGCCCTCGACATATTAAGTGAGAGTGGTTAAAGGTACAGCCTTTACAGCTTAAATACTGAATTAAGTAAAAGTTATGTAAGGTCACAGAAAAACAGTAAACACCAGAAGACTGAAACGGATGGTACTTATCACTGGATGATACCAACTCAACCAAGCATGAAACACATGAGCTGGATGTAGACAGATAATTTTATTTCTCTAGGCTCTTCTTTATTTTAAAGTAACACTAAAATTTGGTTTCGGACAGCAGGAGTCAGTGAAAAGTGCTCCAGTGCTACTGTGTGCAACCTGCTTGAAGTTCTTAGGTAAAGACGTTCTTCTCTAGAACAAATTATTTTCCTTCTGCTAATGAGCAAAACAAGGGGAAACAGATTGCAAGATCTTAATAGGCTTTTTTTTTTTTTCCAGTGGGTTTCGTGCCAAATTCTATCCTCGCATGAGTTCTTGAAACCTCTGATTTCACAGGGACTTCGTGGCTGTAAAAGAATAGATTTCTTGGTCTTCATGTCTAAAAAGCTTCCTTCTGTATAAAGTGCTTTACACATGGAATGGCTGCTGAAGCAAATTGACTAGAATGGTAGTCAATTTTGCACTGCTGCTCTCCCACCTGAAAAGCACTTTCAATGCCCTACAGAGAAAAGAAATGAAAGAGGAGGGGTAGAAACATGCACATACACAGAGAGAGAGAAAAGATGCTTGCAAAGAAGGCTTTAAAAAGTGAGGAAAAATGAACTGGTGCTGTCTGCTCTCTGTCCTACATATTTGTCGTACTGAACTGGGAGAGGTATTTCTACAGGATGGAGCATATCCAGTGAATACACATTGAGCCAAATTAAGTTCTTATCTGCACTAGGACATTACCTTCAAATAGCTTTGCTTAAGGGCTAGAATATTCCCAAGTTACATCTAGGGAAAGTTAAGCTTTTACGTTTAAATCAGTTTTAAAAAGATACATACCTGCTTAATGTCTTCCTATATTGTACCATTTATGGACAGATTTTGTACTGATGTTAATTCAGCGTTTCTCTGATGAGTGTGTTACAATTACATCAGTTTTATATCGGCTAAGTTTCTAGCCCCATATCATCAAACCAATCTACAAGCTTTAACAAATGTTGACCAGATGTCTTTAATTAAAAGTAAAATTATGTCTTCTGTGAAGAAGGCTCCTGACAGCCCTGACCAGCAGTATTCATGAAGCTTGGACTGTGAAAGTCTATTCTAAAAAATAATTTTCAGCATATGTGGTCAAACAGAAGTGCTGCTAAGGCAGCAGCTACGTTAGAGGGTGAGAACGGGAGCGATAGGAGACCATGCCAGGAAAATATGTTGATTATGCAAGGTCTCTATCTTTTGCAACAAGAATGGTGTAGTGATATGACATAAGATTGAACAGCTGTTTCTCCAAACATTTGAGAGTTTTCGGAATATATTTTAAGGATGTCTTCTGTGTCCAAAAGGCAGCCTATTTGGGGCTGTTCTTGAGTACTCTGATTTTATTTTCAGGGATGTAACAGAAAGGGATACACACAATATGACAACTCCAAATGTTACCCCATTTAGATAAAGTCTATTTTCAAGGATTTTATTTGATTTCAGAACTCAAGAAAAATTTTAAACCGCTTCTCAGAATTTCCCATCATTATGGGAAGCCTTTCTTCAATTTATTTTCAGATAAATTTTCTTCTTTTACATATACTGAGGCTGTTTGGGTACTGGTGATAATGACAGGCTTTGCAGTGTTATCATTCATTTTCATTTTTCATCTGAAAAAGTTTTTGTTTGATAGTGTCTCTAAGGAAGTGTTCCTCTTTACAAATGTTGATTCTGTGGTCCTCATTGGTTGAAGATAACGAGCAGATTCTCAGATATTGTAAATTGTCATAGTTCCGTCAACTCATATGCTGATTTGGACAATCTGACTACGTGTAATAATGTACATTTTTTCTAATCAGTAGCAATCTTACATTAAAAATAGTGTGAGATTTCTATCATCAAAGCATTAGAGTTATACATTATCTTTAGAAGAACACTATTTTTTATGTTTGTTTTCATTCATAAGGAAATGTATAATCAATTCTTTCTACCCTGTTCATTTTAATTAGGTAAATGTCTGGATCTATATTAATTATGTCTAAATCTTTAATTTTATTAGTTAGATATGATCTAATCATTTCAGAATCTTGTTCACTGGAACATCTCTTTAATGAAACTTCTTGTTATCCAAAACTTGGACTATGTGTCCCAATATGCGTAATCTGTATTGGAAGTTTATTATTTATGGGTAGCATATCCCCTCCTGATCAGGGTTATAGGAGTTAAAAACATTTTACACACTAAGTATTCTATTCTGAATTCTGTCCTGAGTACAGTGTTCTTTTGTTTTCAGTCAGTACTGAAATTATTTAGTGTTGGGTTTCTCCCCCCTGTTCCCCTGGGGGGAGGGGACCCTGGGGTGGACGCATGGTCTGGGGCGCGGGGTCTCCCTGCGCCTGTGTCTGCCCCTGGTCACATGTGGCTCAATTCAGCATTCTGGTTGGTGATTTTGTGTCCCCCTGGGAGGGGAATTCTGGTTTGTCCTATGACTTGAGTAGTTTTTTGTGCGCTGGCTGCAGGGATGCAGCTGGAAATAAGGGTCTACCGAAATATCCACAAAATGGGTCTTTCCTGATTTCTTCTATGGACTAAGTTACCTCCAGAAGGTTGCAAAGAACGGCTGGCAACAATTTAGTATCTGTTGTGTTCTTTACTTTTCATTTGATCCCTCTTCTACTCCTTGTCACCTGGTCATCAGTCAGTACCAGAACCTGGCCTTCAGATTGCAAAATTAGTATTTTACTAAAATCATTGGCAAATTAAATGGAGAATTTCAAGAACACTGCTACTTGCATCAGTGACAACTGTTAATGTGCGAGTCATTTCTGTCCATGTGGATCATACCAAAAAAATTCAGACATGAGACAGGGTCACATTATACTTTTGAGTTCATTTGCTATTTCTGTTTTGTATTTTTCATACCCTTGGTCAACAATTTTAAAGAAAGTGATAAGTGTTTGATTTCAGAAGTTAAATGGCTCATTACCTGCAATATAGCTGACAATCTGATTTCAAAGACGTGTTTCTTAAGTTAGCAGATTTTTAGCGCAGCCTAAGACACTTCAGACCCCAGATGTGTGAAGGAATAAAAGAATGAGAGCACTCTTGCCTGCTCCTATTCTGGGGCTCCCTGAGGAGCAGCAGTTATCCTTGAAAGCTTCTGTGCTAATGCAACCACTGGTATGAGGATGAGCCTGCTCAGCTGCCCCAGGCACAGCAGAATGAAGGCAGCCTTTCAGAAATGTAGGGAGATAAGGCAAAGGAAAGGTGCTGGCAGTGATGTTTATCTTAAATTTTAGAGTTCATAAACTCACAAAACACTACAGCCTGAGTGGATGTTGTAACTGATGTACACTTTCCAAAATCTATGTAAACTAAAACCACTGAGTCTGATGCAGCTCTAGCAAGGATTCACTGAAGCCAGGAGATGAGGTCACTTAAAAAGCAAAAGAATTTAAGTAGACTTGTGCCTTCTGAAAGAAGGGAGCAAACTATAAAAGAGCAATTTTCAATCTGCAGCTGAATTGACTAGGAGAATACAGTTTGCCAGTTATGGGCTCTCCTGAGTCCAGGCTTGTCACTGTGGTGAAGAGGCTCTTTTTCGAAGGACAAACACCCGTAGAGTTAAGGGAGAATGGTTTTGTGGCTGGCCATGTGAGCTTTTGCTGAAATACCAGTTCAAGCACAGAAGCCTGACCTATGACTTTTTCTGTGAGTGTTTTTGAGGCAAAATCATGCATATTCTGTGATGAATGGAACCTGAAATGTAGAGGCTCAGCATTGCTACTAGCAGTGAAGGGTCTGACTATAAATAGTGTATTTCAGTCGATTTTAATCCTGAGAAACAGCATTTATCTCATGACAGCCCCTTCTTTTTTCTCCTTATGTAAACTGCTTCCTCAAAGATCAATTCAAACAGAGATACAAACACATTAACTTATTAAGTAATAATTATGGTAATGTTAACAATATAAAAAATGATCAACATGTTAAGAAATGTATACATCCTCATCAAAGGCTGAGATTTGTAATAACCTACTCTGACTATACTTTTATTGTAGTCATTCAGTGTAGTCTCACCTGTTTTTACCTGTTGCTTTTTTACTGTCATGAAACTATAAACTACGATTATGCTTTGGTCTTCAGCCACACCATGTTATACCACACACACTGAAGGCGTGGCACATGAGCAGAGCCCAGTCCATAGGCATATTTACACATATGTACCTTTAAACGTGTAAGCTTTGTGCTGACTTGCAGCCTACCTTCCCAGATGATGTCTTAACCCCTTTGCTTGACTGTGCTCTGAGTTTATAAAATTTATGCCTCCTGGTGAGAAAAGAAACTGAAGGCTTGGGTGACATTCACGCATCTGCCATGCAAATACTGTCTGTACCTGCGAGCTGCTTGTGCTATTGGATCTCCTGCCTTGATACAAATGTCCTTTTAGGTGCCCTAGCTGAGAAGCAACTTAGAAATTGTAAGGTAGTGCTATCAAAACCAAAAATACATAAATTGGGTGTCTTGTCAGCTAATACCTCTTGCTTTAATGACAATAAAGCCTGCTGACACATGTGGTCGTGGCAAGAAGGCTCTGCAGTGTGAATGGAGCAGCTGCTGCTGATCAGGGAGGGAAATCAATGACTCAGCATTCATCAGAAGCATCCTCCTGCTGGTCACCACTGCCAAGTGCCGACTCATCGATTTTCCTCCCTGCTAGGCGAAGACTGCTCTATTTTCTTTACAGCAAGCTTTAAAATGTTTCCAGCGCACTGTTTGCAGCTGTCAGCTCCCATTGGTAGGTCTCAGTAGGAGCACCCCAACACATGAATTGCACTGGGGCTGGGGCATAAATCTCAAATTTGCCCAATGTAGTTTTTTCAAAGTGCCTGAAGCTCAGCATGTGTGAATCTACAAATCACCCTATCTACCCCAATCAGCACAAATGAGGTGTTCTGCTTGCCATAAGCTCACTAAATATTTTTTCTTGTGAAGTGGCAAATGGAACACAATATGCATGGCTCACAGATTCACAGCCACTGAAACAAATCCAACAGCATGCAGTTGTCATCAAGAAATATGTCTAGGAAAACCTCTCTAGCCACGCAGTTTCAGCACAGCATGCGGGTACCAGCCAGTCCTTCAATACTCAGACAAAGACATTGCCATATATAGTGCACATGAGGAGTGCTGTCCTTTGATTTCTCCTTTTAAAAGAAATCATCCTTGCAGCTGTTCTCCATTGTCCCTCAGTCTTGAATATCTTCTTTATTTAAAGAGACCCTGGAAATCAAAACTAGAGTCAGAAAGGGGTCTTTGTCTGCCAGTATTATAATCTTGTGAGTCATGTTTTCCCAAATCTTTCACAAAATTCAGTCAGAATTCAGCCCACAGCTTCAACTTCAGGAATGCTGTGAAGGTGACTACAAACAATGATATTCATTTACAATTTGAAAAACTCATTTAAGCTGAAATGTGTGATATATTCACATACATCTATTTTCTGTTTCATTTACAAAGAGCAACAGAATTGTAGAGTTGAACAATAAAGCTTGAAAGCTTTCAGTTCCGTTCCATTTTCAAGATGCAAATGAGGCAAGTTCTGAAATCTGCAACTCAGCTTCTCCTTGTTGATTTTAATCTAAGAAATGGCATATTTACTAGAATACTTACTGAAACAGAAGATTTACTTAAAAACAGTATCTCACTGTATTAGAGTTGCAAGGATTTTCAGACCCGTAACATCTCCATTCTCTTGAGAAACAAGGAAATATGCAAATAAGTTGTTATTTATAATAGCTGCTGCTTGCTATGTTTGTAAAATAATTATATTTACCAGTTAATTGACCTTGTGTGCACAATAGGGACAAAAATAAAGAAATGATGCATGAAAATTCAGAGTAACACTGAATTGGATTGATTTGGAAAAATATATTAACTGTTATTTTTCAAAAATAGCAAGCAATTAATTGCTGCCATAATGAACATTTCTGTTTTACTCTGGCAACCATACTGTGTTAACATAATACATTGCAAGTCAAGGCAGACCACTTGATTGCAGTGTTTGCGCTGCAGTAAGTACACTTTTGGTTTAATGTTAAATTTTCATCTCAAATGTTCTTACAGGAATGCAGATGTTGTCCTATTTGTCGGTCTTGTTAAGATCTCTGTCATGTGAGTGCCAGTGTGTGTAGTAACACCTAATAAATTATGTAAAGTGTTGCAGTGTACTGCACTTGTATGACCATTTCAATATACCGTAATTGTTTTCCACACTTCCCCCACAGGTTAGTCTGGCTTCCAGCAGAGGCAGAAGTGAATAACAAGCCAATCAACATGCAAAATATTGAACAGAGCAGCTCGGCACACAGCCATCAGCCAAACGTGAGATTAGCATGTGGCTGCAGACAGGACGGTGAGTCTATTCTCGGCTTCCTGAGCCTTGCACGTCTCTCCCTATATCTTCTGAATCACGTTTCTGTTGTTTACTGGTCAAAATGAGCTGTTCCTCATGTCAGCACTGGATGATTAATACAGTGACAGAAGTAGGGTCAGGCTGTGTTCACTGCAAAGTACCAGTGAGGGTCTTCATTTTGCCTGTTTGGAGCTTTGGAACTGTATGCCGAGGGAATAAGCATGAGCCCCCAGTCTTGGTCCAGGATGGGAAAAGCAGGTGACGTGGGGATATGGCCTGGTGATGCTGACTGGCCCTTGCAGTGTCCAACACATAGGACCCTGCTCTGACATGTAAAGGCACTTGGTCTGGCTTTACATGAGGAAGTTTGATCCCATTACAGTGTGTGATTCTGCCTCTGCTGTGCCCAAGTGGTACATTCCCTTTTACTTCAGTAGATGTGACTTGAGGAACCCATTGTCCAAAGACATTTAGTTTGTGGCTCAAAGAGTTTTCTGTTGAACAAACCCAGGTCTGTTGTTTACACTGTGGCACTTGGAGGACCTGCTTTTGGTAGATGTTTTGGCCTTTCCCTTTTGAGCCCAGCAAGCGAGCGCCTGCTTGCTTAAGGAAGCTCTTTTCTCCAGTGGGAAGAGCTGGCACTGGCAACTGAGCAGAGGCCACTGGCTCCCTCTGCATGGACCACACTTTAAAGGCTTTAGAAGGTGGCAAATTTCAGCCTGTGGGGTGTTTAACCAGTGATTTCAAAATGAAAATCTCTGAATTGCATCACAAATTCTCTAAGGCATCCAGCACTTGTTTTTTGGTTTTTTTGGGGGTTTTTTGGGGGGGTTTTTTTTTAAATTGAACATGTTTTAAACTCTGTTTTTTAGCATTTCTGGAATTCACATTAGCTATTGTAAGACTAGATGGATAACTGCCCATAATTTGACTCAGTTCTCAAACAGTCAGGTATCTACAAGTTGGGAAGCATTGACTTTTGCCCGTGTAGGTTGGTTCCTTTCTGTGAAACAAGTAGAATGTTTTTCCTGTATCTTTTCCAGAAATGAGTATTTTACAATCCTCCTCTAGTGCCAGAACACCCTTATGAAAGCAGCTAATCTGTGCTAATGATTGTTTAAGAATAAAATGGGGAAAAAAATGAACACAGGAACTTCTCTTCTCTGAATTTATGGCATTGCAGTCCTTCCCATGGCAACACAGATAGTCAGATGGTTCAGTAGCAAAGTACAAGCAGGAAGAAAAGGCAAATAATGACAGAGGGAAAAAAAAGGGAAAGAAAGCAATGTGATTTTCTCTAAAAATATAATAACTAAATGGTAGAAGAAAATCCTTATAAATGGTACTGTCTACTTGTAAAGAATATCTTTCATGTATTCATTTCTTTCTATTAGACTAGCTTGTCTAAAACATATACAGAAAGCCCTTTAATATCCCATTATACTGTATACTAAAGCATTCAGGTCTAATACTATTACTGATAAAGAAACCAAAAGCATATTTACAGAGACTGAATGTCTATAAAGACCAGATCAAGCAAGTCTCTTGAGAGAAGAAAGTCCCATATCAGATTATTGTGTGAAAAAAATAGCATGCTCATCTCAATTACAGCACCAATTTGCTTTATTTAAAAAGGAAGTAATTCTGGTTTTATATCATAAAATCACTTTTTTTAAGCCTGTAAACATCCAATAAATTAAATTTTTTAGATAAGATCCATTTTGCAAAAAGCTATTTATGAAAAGCTTCAAATAATAATTAGAGAGGATTTAATAACCTAATCACTGACTAATGCTAGCGCACAGTAAGTACACTGAATTAGATCCTTTTGTGGAGTTACTGTTTTACCTCATCTCATTTGGCAGCTTATTATACAATGTAAGTTACTCAAGCCTATAATCCCTACACCAGTGAAGGTATGTAGCAGAAAAATTCTGAGTGTAGTCTCTTGAGTTAGTAAGTAAAAAATCTTTTAAAATGTTTGTCAGGATAACAGTCTAGCTGAACCTAATGCAAAAGCAAAATACAGTATGATACTGTAAATTTATGAATATTAACATCTGAAACATAAAAGAAAGTTACGCTGCTTAGCATAAACATAGGTTAAATATTGTCAGTATGATAGGGAATATTAAAGCTTTTCCTTTAAAACTATGTGCATATTATTGTTTATGTTAACTGTAGTGCTCTACTAAATGTTGTAGGTATTCTACTAAAGTTAATATGAGTCCTTTTGTTTATTATAATGCACTTTGAGCCGGACTCTGGAATTAATTTCATTCTGAATCCAATTTACCTCTGAATAAAAATGAGTGAAATGTCACCCTGAGCCTAGCAAGAAAGAGAGAGAGGGGTGATGGCCCAAAATCAGAAGCATAACACAATACAAGTTATATCCCTGAGAACTAAAACAACCACTTTACTACTTGAATCTTTTCTAGTGAGATTTAATTTAATTTTTAAGAACTTCAGGGCAGGTTAATGAAGGTCTACTCCCATAACAGACACAAGGTATTTAAAATGGGTCAAACCAAAACCCTAGACAGACCATTACAATACTTTGGGACTTTAAAATCCTGGACCAAACTTCTTGTGCTAACAACACTTGGCCATTGTTACTCGTAGCACCGATGCTCTCAGTGGTCACTCCCGAGTGCTCTGTCACACCCATCTCGGTGTGTGGTCACACACACCAAGCACCAGATACACCACACTGAAACACAGCACACCAGGGCAGCAGCACACCCTGCTCACAGTCAAGTTACATTTCTCTGAGTGTACTGAAACATAGGAGAGCACCAAAGTAGTTAAGAGAAGGCAGAAGAGGAAAAATACAAATACAATCAAGCGGAGCTGTTTGTGAAGTATATACATGCAGATTATGGAACAGATTCCTCATGCTGCAACTGTCCTCAAGGAAGAAAAAGAAAGATTAAAAACTGTCAGATCAACAACGTGACCACTTCCATAGGCACTCCTCTGATGCCACTGAAAAGTTTCCACTGAAGCTAACTACAGTGATAGTCACAAAGATCTGTCTCTTAACAGCTCCAAGTGGTGTGTGCCCTTCAAATTCTACCTGAAAGGCAGGCAGGGGAAAGTGAATCATGGGAAAGTGAAAACCGAGAGAGGATTTTTAGGTTTTGAACAAAAAAGATTTTAAAAGATGTGTGCGTATGTATGCCTGACAAAAAGTTAACACTCAAAACCCTATGTAATTGCATGCATTGTATTTGTGGAAGTGTCTTATTGCCACTGCATTGCTATTAAAATGCAAAGCAAGTGCAAGCATGTCATGTTTATTACACCACTAAAAAAAATGTTCCAACAGTGTTATGACTTAGGTTTTCAAAGCATATAAATGGGCAGGGCAAAAAAGGGGGAGGAATCAGAAACCAAACTCTCAGTTTACTCTTTCATGCCTCATTATTGGAACATGCAGGGTGGAATATGTAGTCCTTTAAGATGTCTGCAATAATAATCTTAAGATTTAGAATAAATGATTGCAAAGTACATTGCAAATTTAACAGTTTGATATCAGACTTAAGCACAAGATGACTACAGCTATATCTGAGATTTCATAGGCAAAAGGCTTGCAGCAAGTTCTTTTTTTTCCCCTAAGAAATGGCAAAGGAATCATAGGTGTGCAGGATGTAATTATGCGGGCTGAAATGAGGCCAGTTCACTACAGCTAATTCCTTATTCTTTACCAAAAGTGCTGCAGATGATTAGATTGTCAGCTTCAAGAATCATCTGCAAGGTGGCAGCTCCAGTAGCTTATCCAACAGTGCATCCAGTTTTCAGGGCATGGGATAAATCCTGGCAGGGCAACACGCAGCATTTCCCCTCAGTTCTTCGTGACCTCGCGTTCCACATCAGTGGAGCTGGAGATCCAGTGCCTTCTCATTTATGCTTTCAGCTTAAAGTTTCCATTTATTAAATCAGCCCTTCCATTATCATCATTTATGTACCATTCATACATCATTTCTATCTATTGTAATACCTCTCCCCAGGATTTAAATAACTCTGGCACTGAATAGCTTGTGCAATCTGAACAAATAGTCTTAAACTATCAGAATAGCTTTATCTAAAACATACTTAAAAACAAATAAAAGGAAGAACATTGTTTGTGTTCTTTTTGTGTTTCGTGAATACGAGTTATGCAGGAATAGAGATACTCAGCATTGAGTACATTCTGGCAACAGTCAGATGCAGCCCCAGCAGATGAAGAAAGTTGCTATGACTTCAAAATGAACTCTCTCTGCAAGTTTTGGAAATGTTCTTCACTGTCCAGTTAATTACATATCGTCATATTTTTTATTGCATGTAAGATGTTGCTAAAGACCTGATAACCTTGGACTATTTTAACTTTTAGCTCTTTTGGGTACTTTTCTGAGTAACATCCTTTACTCTACTTTAGCTGTTTCTTTCACAATCTTCAACCAGTCAGACATTGCCAGTCCAGCATCCTATCCAGATTTTTAACTTGAAAAACTGCATTGCTACCATTTCTTTGCATCAGAACTGTTGGTTGTTGTGCAACATCCCAAATTGTTCTGAGATCATGAGATAAAAATAGACCACTGGGAATCCAGCACAGATTTAAGCCAGTAACCACACATAATTCTTGCACTCCAAAGATTCCATTGCAGATGCAGTTTTTGAGAGAATGTGCAAAAAAAGATGGTTTTAAACTAAAGCTAAGCTCAAACTTGGAAACTCCTCTTTGAAAAGCATAGGTCTGCTGTGTTGGTGGAGTTGTGCTATAAGAAAATGGACATGAGAGAAATATGAGATGTCCAGGAGGACCTCCTTCCAATCCCTGCTTTTCCTCAACAGCTCTAGGAAAGCTGAGAGAGGGATCTGGTCAATGCAAGCAGTGGTAGAAGGAGCTTTAACTTGTTTTCTCAGGTCCCTGTACAGCAGAAGGTGCCATATATTGCACCCTCTCTTTGTGTGTGTCTAAAGATGTCATCTAGAATTCTGCTGGAAAAGTAAAATAGGAAGCACTGGCATCTATATTGTTTGATATAATGGGTAATGACCCAAATTGCATGAGCTATGACAAGCCCTTTCTTACAGTACGTGTGGAAAAAGGGAATGAAGAGCAGCTGCTATTTAGGCATGTTTTACAATTACATTAGTTTTGTTTCATTTCAATTTCAAAGTGCATATTCCATGTTGAGTTGTGATGAATATATATTCAAGACAGGAGTATTTCACTCATACCTTTCATATTTTAGGTAGAAACTTCAAATGGATCATCAGAAATTACTTTTCCAAACCTGTCGGTTTGTAGGCTTGCAACCAAACTTGTTGGTTTGCAATTCTCAGTCCATTTGAACCCCCTCTTTCTTTCCTTGCACTGTTTTGCCGTGTGCTTCTCTGCATTCTGAAATGTTTCCTTTATGAAATGATACACTTTTACCTTTATGTCCTACCTGAAGATAGTTCATAGCATGTAGGAAGTCCAAGTCTGTGTGAAAGGGAGAGCCCATTTCACAGCTTATGAGTAGGACAGAAGCACTTTTATTGTTGTTTAATCTTTCCTTGGAAAGGTGGTAATGGTGGCCAAACAGCCAAGGTGCAGCTGGCACCTTAGCTCTCAACACTGATATGGCACTAGTACTGTATGTAAGAGCATATATCAGAACAAACCTGGTTTCTGGTATCTAACACTTGTGTTTATCTGTTATTCAAAAGCACAATAATTCATTGTTGCATCTCCTATTATAAAGTTGTACCATAGTTAGTTGATGCAGGCTGTGCACACCTTCCCTCTCTGGGTAGGTCTGGTCAGGGAGCAAAGGTTTCCAACTCCTAAGAGTGTTCAGAATGGAGGCTTGCTAACGCTGTTTGCTTTTTGCTGTATAGTTCTCATGGCTGTGATTTAGTTTTGTGTGATAATTTCAGGACAGATGTAGAAAGACTCCTTCCTTGGCTCTCTGGAAGCAGGCTGGCAGTATTCAATCGTTATTACATTAAGATGATTCAAGGCTGAGAATACTGATGCCACCCTTCCCCCAGCACTCTGCAGACACACACAGACACATGCACACAGGCGTGCACACAGAGTATTATCTCTGTTTGCCTTACTAATGTCATTGTGCAGTATTCCATTTTCCTCTCTCTTCTTGTCCCCAGGGTCTGTAACAAACCCCTGCTGGACCTTTTATCCACCCACTAAGTCCAGATTAATTTATTATACTCCATCTAGTTTTTGAACTGTTCCTTCTAAATGTGTGATGGGGCTTAGGGCTGTGCAAAGGGGATTCAAGGATAAGGGGAGAAAACATCCTCAGGCTGTAGCTTACAGTGAAAGGTTGTATTACAGTATGAGCACCTCTACTATTATTATGCATAGCCATGGAAGATGATGCAGGAGGAATGACTGATTAGAGCTCATATTTAGCTAAATTAACATCTCAAGTCCATTTTTTTTTTTGGTGTAGATCTGAGTTCATCATAATCTAAAAGCAAATATTTGCCTTTAATATCTCTGATTTATGCATAGAATACAGTGTACTCTTCATTTCCTTCTTAATTATTATTATTTTTTTAAACAGCTTCCAGGCAGAAAGTCAAAGCCTGCTGTGTTTTATATTATACTCTGCAACTCATTTTCCTGGTTTTTTTTAATAAAACATCTAATTAATCCATGTAGTCTGAATACTTTCTGTTTAAACTCAACATGCTAGTGAAAGAACTGAATGAAAATGTAGTTAATTTGTTATACCTATGGAAGTAATAGGTAGGTAAAAATATAGAGAGATAAAAAGTTGAATGCTTTATGCCTAGTGTGTGAATAGTGACAGAAAACAAATAATAATAAGGGTAACTATGAGTAGAAAATGTTGAAAACAAGGTCTTCAATGGAGTGAAAATTATGCTCCTCATTTTTGCCATCTCGTTTTTGCTCATTGCGTTACATGAGCTGGGGCTGATGATCTTGCATTGGTACCAATAAAACTGCTATTTCTTTTCCATTTGTGGGAAGTCTCAAAATGAGGTTTTTATAGGATCCTGATAAAAAGAAAGCTTCAAAGACTGTTGCAACCCAGCCCTCTTTATCTTGGATTGAACACGATGAGTGACTAGTTGTGTTAGAAGTTTCTTTTTCTTTATCTCTGTCTGACTCCGTATCTTCCTCTGGGGAAAATACAAACAAGAGGAGCTGGGGCCAATCCTGTATTTAGAAGTTAAGTTTGTAACTTCAGGTGGCAAAGTCTGTAATAAAAGAAGGGAATTAGAAAAGTGTGCCTTTTGATGAATTATCACTAGCACAATTTTTAATGGAATGTTTGTCAGGCTTTTGCATGAAATACCAGCAGCTCTTTAACATCCTTAAAATTATTACCTAGACAATTTCCAGTAATGATGAAGTTGAAAATCGATGTAGGAAATATTACTATAGTAAAAGTAAAAAGATGCCTCCAAATGGTAATGTACAAACTCTCACAAGGGAAGGCTTACTTGCATATGAAGCTTTCCCAGTAGAAACATTATAAATCATACATAAGTCAGACTATGAATGAGAAAAAGAAAAATAACTATCAAGATAAAGTTTAGAATTACTTAAAGTGTTCATGGTTTGGCACAGACAAATGCAAGGAGAACATGTTTGTTAAGCACGGTCAGCAGAAACTTGGCATCTCACGGTATTTGAGTGGAAGCCTGGAAGTCCTGGTTTTTTGAAAAATGTATTAGATCCATTTCTCTGCCCTCTTTTGCATCTGCACCAAAATCAGTCATGACACATCACTGCTAATGGAGAGCAGTGCAGCAAATG
>WEIT01013384.1:20958-106308 GCA_013389985.1 Dryoscopus gambensis
CACTGCAAAAATGGAGCAAGCCCTTTCAGAGAGTCACCATACCTATTGACCCTGCAGACAGTGCTGCAGGTCGGTCCTGTATGGTGATTTGTCTCTCCCTTGATTTCAAAAGAAAAGAAATAAGGGGAGTCCTAAAACACACTGAACTTACTAGATTTCAGGTGGAAGTGCAGTGTGAGAGCTTTTATATAATAAGACTTACAAAGTGTAGTTTTGGAAGAAAAACATAACTTGTCTTGCTTTACTTAAACTTACATTTGCCTTGACTTAGGTAGATTCGGGTCTCTGTCAACTACTAGCAATTTGGTGGCAGTACATTTCCCTTGGTGCCAAGCACTAGTGACAGACAATCACATTCCTGCAAAAGTAGTACACTGTGGGACAGTGGTTTTAGTTCATCAAAACAGGGCTGCCATATCTTTCCTGTTGTAGTCCCTGGCACGGTTCAGTCTTCCTTTGAATGGGGAAAGCAGATCAGTAGAGGAAAAACTTCAGGAGAGCTCTCTAATCAAAGTCAGGAGGTAAGGAGGATGCTGTTGCAAGTGAGGATTGTTGTTATTCCTTCTGCCAATTGATGTAGATGAGTTCATGTAGCAACACTTTCAGTTTTGGAATTCAAATTCAAATAATACTGTTTTTTCCAGTTATTGTGCTCTTGTTAATGACTAAGGCTTTGTCTGAGCCTACGAATTTATTTATGACTTTGACCTGCTTTGAGCCCCAGTTTACTTGGAGTCAGACTGATGATTGCATGCAGACTATGCCTTTTTAATTTAGCTAACAATCTGAATTTTCAAAGCAGATTATGGTTGAAGTCTTCAACAAATATTTACTAAATGTTTGCCATTTGTGTGGGTAGAAAGGCCCTAGAGAAAAATGCTGAGATGAGCACAAAAGCTGTAGCACACAATACTGAATGGAGACTAAGCAACACGGTTTTAATAGACAAATCTGTGCATCTGTTTGAAAGGAAAAGTCTGAAGAGGGTCACCAGTCCTACTAGCAATCCTCACACAGTAACTGTTCTTCTGCTCTTTTGTACATAAAACTGCCCAAAACTGGTCACCCAGACCAGAACTTTTCAGTGTTTACTTCCAGGACCAACTGGACAGATGTTTTTAGGGAGGATTGCTGGTTGCTGATGTGATGTGAGGGTAAACACAGCTCCAACAGCTATTTCTGACTAAACAGGAAATAGCCAAAGCCAGGCCAGCTCCGTGCTTTGTTCTTCTGCAATGTGTCACCTTTACTGAGCATAAAAGTGAGTCAGATATTGAATGTCATTTCTGAAATTACTTTTGTTTCTTTTAGAACAGAAATGCAAGTTTGTAGAAAATGTAGATGTTTATTCGTGTACACACATATTCTCTTTTAACATGTTTGAAGCTCTATTTTCAGAAGCCTGCTTCGAGTGTACCTAATGCAAAATGTTGCAAAATAATCCTGTAAGGCACAGTTGTTTACTAATAATAGATATTCTGGGCAAAGCTGTTTGAAGTGCTGCTTTACAGTCATCTGCTGAATTGAAAAATCCTTTTCAAACAATGTTTTTACATTTCAAGGTAACAGTTAAATTATCTAGACTTGGTATCCCACACTCAAAATTCTTCTTTACACTGGCACAGGGAATACTTATTTTAAGCACATCCAGTAAAATACATATTTTAAATTATATTTTACAGTTCAGTGGTTTCTCTAACCTGAAGATCCCAAAGTGCTTCTCAGATGGAGGTGAAGTTAGCTTAAGAAGAGTCCTGTGAGCACAATTATTTCCACTTTGCATACAGAGAAAATGAGCAATGAAAACGGATGGTTTGTTGAAGGTTGCACACAGGTGCTGGCAGTAAGAATAGAACCTGCACTTCTTGCCTCCCACTCCTGTGCTTTAACTATAAAGCCGATATTAGGCTTTCTACATCATCCTGTGATTGAGTAACTTTCATTGTATCAGTGGAGATTCAGGAATTCTGAGCTAATTAATGCTCTGGCACTTTTCAAACCCTCAGCTGCTCTTTACCTCTGATGGTTCCATAGGGTTCGATGACTCGCAGTGATGTGTCTCTGAAGAGACAACAAAGAAAGGCAAATAAAGGATGGGGATTCACTAACCTTGTCTCACAAAGGTAGGGGCTGTACTCAGAAACATTTGCTTAGGTTTCATAGGCTTCTTATTCTTTTTAAACAGAGGGTGTAAAAGCTTCCAAGAGGGACCCTGTCATGTTAAAATCTGATCATTTGGAGGTTCTTCTTTATCACTGCTGGCTGCACTGCTCTTCCACTGATTACAGTAAATCACCTGAATTCTCTTTTAAAACTCTGCTTTTTCTGTGAGATCAAATTAAAACCCATGATTCCTATGTATGCCACAAGGAATCAAGTATTACAAATACTCTGCCAGCTGTTCTTCTAAATAATTAGGGAGGGACATGAGCTGGCACTGTTTGATCTGGATCAACATGTCCCAGAACTTTGGGTTAAAATTTTTTGGTTCAAATTTGTAACACCACTGCTAATGACCCACAGTGTGTAGAGTTAACTCTTTCAGCTTTTCTAGTAGTAAGAAGATTAATTGTGAAGACAACAAAGAGGCTAAGCTATTAAGAGTGATGAATTTTGGAGCAAGTCATTTTTTCAGTCCAATTAACAGCACATGGCCTGTCAGTAATGATTGGGCATCAAGAGCCAGTAAGATGCAAATAACCAGGAGGACTTAAAAACATTCATCATAAAACTGCAATGTCATCTCAATTCTCACTGTTACTTTTGGTCTCTCTCCATATGGCAAAGGTTTATGTTTTGTTTATATTTTACTTTAGTATTTTAATATGTTCCAACAACCCAGAAGTGGGTCATGAATATGTATATACCCAAAATATGTAATTAACCATGTTAGAAACAAAATGTACAAAACACAAGTTCTTTCTAAAACTACTTTTCTTTTGTGTCAAGCAAAATCATACAAATACGATGTTTCACGAACCTGGATCTCTAAATATGACTTTAAAACTATCAATACATATACATCATTGCAGTAACTGAATGCTCTGAATGATGAAAAAAAATCAAAAAAATCTATGAGTAAAACAGTGTGAGGAACACAGGGGTGAAGTAACTTAGCAGTGTTAATAGGGTGTAATATATGAAGCATTAAGCACCACTGTAGCACTCAAAGAGGAACATGGCTAATGCTTAAACTTGTTTGACATCAGAGCCTTTTTACTACTTATATTCCAACGTATTTACAAATTGAGAAGAGGCTTGTTGAATCTTGTTCCGTGATAGACTTCTGAAGTATTCGGGCTGGCAGTTTTCAATTACTTCATCTTGGCTGGGATTCAAAGCAGGCCGGCACACGGGGAGGGAGCATTCAGCTGGACCAGCTGAAACACAAGGGGATAACACTCAGGCTTAAAGGGGAAGAGCCCAAAGTCTGGGCTCTTCTTGACATACATCATTAACTATTAATAGAGATTCATTATTTTGTGGATTTGTCACAATTGGCTCTTAGGACAGGGTGTCTATATGCTTTACTAATTATCCCTAACCTGCTTGGAGGCACGTTTGTGAATGCCAGTCATTTACTGCCAATTTACATACTTGGGGGAGGGGTCTGGGGAGAGAGATTCATGATACAAAAAGAGGTTAGAGTTAGTGCATTAATGTTTCCCTCCAGCTCACCCTGTGCCATGGCTTGACACGTCTATCTCTGTCCTAAATAAACCTAACTGCTTGCATCCTTCACAAGTGACAGGAAAGCTGAGCAATTTCCTCAAGATTAATTCCTTGGAATTATGTCAGTCATTTTAGGGTGTTTTTAGAGAATGAAATTATATATTCATGATACAGTCCTGATTGACTATTTTATATGAAATGTCAGTGTTTTCTCTTTGCATAACGCACCTTGCAGTGTGTCAGGAAGCATATTCCTAAGGGAATCCATAAGGGACCATAGACCTCCTGTTTGAATGCATATTCATTTATTGTATTCCTTGCCTTGAGGTTTGAAGTAACTTGTTATCGTCTGGCAAAAGGGTTGGCAGAGTGTGGGAGTCGGGGTAGTGGCATTAGCCACCCATGGCTAATGTGAGGTGTCCTGCCTGACTGTGCTGTGCCATCATCACTGTGCTCACCGTGCTTTGTCACCATTAGGTGGGTGGCTGCTGTGGCAAGATGCTTCTGTTCAATGAATCAACTGTAAAATGAATCTTAGACTTCTGCAGGGGGAAGTATCGTGCCTACTTCTGTGACTTCCCACCCCCAAACCCTCTCTTCCTCTTCTCCTCTGACATGCTGCAACGGATTTATGAAAATCAAATACTTTAATTGTAAAACTGCCACTTAATTGACAACACACAGGATTTATTCAGTGCTCAGCTCCTAGAGATCACTTTATTTAGCACTCCTCTTTTTTTGTTCCCTTTCTCCATCTTACCAAGCAAATTTTAATATTGACACACATGCCGCAATGTTTAGGAGGTAAATGTCAGCATCATAGTGAGCTTTAAAGACGTTGTTTGAAAACTTCACACTTTTTCAATATTTCTTTTATCCAGGGCTGGAGTCTTTGGTCAGCTTAGGTGTAGTAGCCCTAACATGGAGAGCAGTGAGTTCTTTCTGCAGGACAGAGTTCTCCAGTTGTACCTGGCAGTATCCAGCTGCCCCTTCCCAGATCCCGCAGTAGGACAAAGAAGGGTTCTGCGGTACGCAGTCTTCAGTGGCTTGAGGCTCCTGAAGGTTTCACATTTGATCCTTGCAGCAATTATTTAGGATGCTGCTGCTCCAAAATATCAGCCATTAAGCTCCTCACAACTGTTCTTTTCAAATGTACTGCAGCCTGAAAGTGATTTTAGCATGACTGGAGAAAATGTTCTGCCTTCTCTTGGTGAGGGCACAGTGAACAGGATGTTCTGTGGGCAGTTCCTGCAGTGGGGCTGCTGCTGGTATGGGGAAGTCTGTAGCATGCCTTCAACTGATAAAGGAGATTCTTTACTTTTCCAGAGCAGTTCCTACATGGATCTAGGCTGAGCATGGTACAGAAATGCTCCCTGATGAAGCAGTAGTTGGTCTTATTTGCTGGACACATAAGAGGCAGTGTCCCATCACGTAGGTCTGTGTCATACGTGTTATGAGCATGTTTATAGGCACATGGGTGCTGCAGAGGATCACTGTAGTGTGGGGAGACTTTGCAGTCCTGATCAAAAGTAGAATAAGTACATTTTTTAAAAACCCACAACAACCAGAAAAAAGCAAAATGTGAAACAACCCCCAAAAAAACCCAGACTGGAGTGAAGCCTGGCAGGACAGAGTTTGTGCAGAATATGCTGCTTCTGGAGCTTCCCAAGTTACTGCAGAGCATTTCTGAGGGGTGTGATTGTTTTAGATGTTGCTTGATATTGATCAGTTTGGAAAGTCTCTCTCACCCTTGTCTCACAAACCTGCGGGGAGTCTCTCCCTAGCATGAGCACTACAGTGGGCAGTTCCTCACGCTGTTCAGCTGCCTCGCACTGTGTGAGACCAGGTTTGCTCTGCACTCACCTCACTGAGGCTGCCTACAGATAAACGAGGGCCTGTTTTAGCTGTGATTTCTAAGTATCTGCCTGGGGGTTATTTATCCCATTTATTCAGAAGTAGCTTCTTTTGAAAAAGAGGAGGAGGTGAAGAGATACAGCTTCCTAGGTAGTAGTAAAGTGCATGCTGTGTGTGCATGACAATATAGGTCTCCGAGGTTTAGTGGATCTGGAATTATGCCATTTGTCTCACACTAATTGAAGCATGTGTCTACAAGTGTGCAGTACAAAACATAGGATAAATGGCGATCATAAAACAAGGGTACTGCATAACCTATCTTATTATTAGATAGGCAGTCACTTGCAGAGCCCCTTAAAATGTATGTTTTGTGGAGAAAAGCTGCTCTTTTCTGTGCATATGTGTATATGTATTAAGCTAATAGGATATATTTCTGCTAAAGCACATAATTTTTTACAGCTTTTCAGAATCTTCCCTCATGTTTTTGAATGTACTTTGCACTGCTTATAAAATTGTGAGTCCAGAGTAACAAGTGTTCGACTTAAACCTATTTCTGTATGAGAAAAAGACATCTCAAAGAGTAAGAATTGTATCTTAAGCATGATTAAACTTCATTTCCTCATACACTGGAGTCTCTAGAAGAAGGTTTCTGTATTGTGCAGTTTCAAGAGACAGCTGCTGAAATGAGGCTGGACTGGATCACAATTTGAAACAATCCAAATGTTACTGGAAAGAATGGGCACGTCTCTGTACCCGACAGAGACACTCAGTGCAATATATGGGTTAGTTTAACATGGACAACAGTGCAATTTGTTACTACATTATGTTTATTACCATAGTGTACATGAAATCTCATTGCAAATGTTTTCAAGAAGGGGAATTAATGCATTTTTGTTATTTGAAGTTTGGTTTCAGCAGCCAAGGCAAATAGATCTGTGATATTGACTTTGGGATCAGATATTTATATGTAATTTCTGTCAGTTTTAAAGTAAAAAAAAATCTTTTCAGTGTGTCTTTTATCTTCATTGCTATGTCTACAGTATTGCTCAGCTGTATTGAGCTGTGCAAGTGGGTGGGAAAAAAAATTAGAAACTTAGTCATATTCTAAAGATACCAAACCATTAAGAGAGGAAACACTTCTGCTGTGTGTCTGATCTCTGCAAACAACTGAAGCATCCACTCATAGACTTGCAGGAAAAAAGGAAAAAAAATGAAGAAGAAAAAACCCCAGCCCCCAAAGACATTTTCTATCTGTATGCTTCAGTGCAAAGCAAGTGGATCATGCTTTTTAGGCATGATTCACAAGGCACATTCATGTACAAGTGACTCTAGGTACAGCAGTGGGGGTGGATCTGGATCGTGTAAGGCCAGAGCAGAATGTGGGAAAACATCTTCCTCCCACTCCCCAGTAAACAATGTCAAATCAAAACGTTTACATTGCAGCTTTATTGTTAACACAAGAAGAGACTCGGGTCACACTAAAGGTCCATTTAATCTTATATTCTCACTAGAATAGTAGTTAGTGTCTGATACTTAAGAGTGAGGACAGATAGAGACAGACCTGCGAACACCAGCTTGCATTTCTCCTGAGTAGGATTTGAGCCATTGTGCTCAGAGCAGCCACGGGAGTTACTCTGTGACTTTGTCACTCTTTACACATTACATCTACAGCAGTCTGTGAGAGCGAGGCTCTGCAATTCAATTGTGTACTGGGTGAAAAAGTACTTCTCTTTGTTCTTTGTTTTAAGCTTCCTACTTAATTAATGGGTACACCAACAAATTATTGGGATGTAAGGAAAAAATTTTTTCATAGGCAGTTTCTTTGTTTTATAGCCCTCCACCTTATCCATTCATTGTTGCCACTTTTCCATTCTGAAAAATCCTGATTCTCTCTGTGTGGAAAGGTTATTCTATACCTTTATGCAGCATTGTTGCCATTCTTGTTACCTTTTCCATACTTAAAAAAACCCCAAACAAACAAACAGCAAACCAAGCACAAAAAACAACCCACATACAAAAAACCAACTATAAAAATAAAAAGAATTATTTGGAAGAAAAGTTCATCAGAAAAGTCAGCTTGAAGCAGAAGTTAAAACCAACTCCACAGCTGAAAGATGACAAATGTATAAGCATGAGAAAAGGTGCTATCAGGTGCTTGCTTTCAAATCCTAATGATTGGTCCGAAGCGTGAGAGATACTGTAGTGTTTTCTCTTGGCTAACAGAAAATAAGACGCAGAAAGAGTGGTGAAGCTCAGGATGGAAGTTATTATCAACCTGCTCTATGAACTTTTCACTTGTTTCACTCTCATGCATTTATATTTATTTCAAATGGGTTGATGGCAGCAGCTGATAAATGAGCTGCTGTCAGTTGTAGTCCATTGTGTTTGTCATCAGTGCAAGTTCACCGTAGTCAGTGATGAAATTTCACCTGCTGTGTGAGAGAAAATAAAGTGCACAGTTGTGGTTGTAATTAGGGTTGAAAATCAATAGTAAAAGATGTTTTAAAAATGAGAAAGATGGTAAGAGGGAAAATGAGGAGAAAACCGTGAAAATAGAATTAACTGGGGACAGATAAGCACAGTGAATGCAGAGATATATTGGAGGAAATGGAACATTAATCCAAGGTGGAACAACTACAACCACTTTTTGCAAGAGGCTTCATTTTGAGTGTAAGAAAGAATGTCTTTTCTAGTAAAAAATCTCTCTTCCTCTGGTGGTATGTGCATGTGTATGAACAGAAAATGGAGCTGCTAATGGTGCCTTGAAGATCCTCACATTTTTTCCGCTTCATTCCCTTGGTGGTCACTATCCTGGAAAATGCAGGACTTGGGTGAAACTCACTTTAGAATTCAGGAGGGGACATACCTGAATTAGTGAGAGAGCAGCATGTCACAGTACAGTTCACAATAAAGAATGCTGCTCCTAATTTTTTTTTTTCATTTGCCTTATAACTATTCTCTAATAGCCTTTGAGACAAAGTATCTGGGGGTTTGGATATGACCAGATGGCTGAGCACTGAGTAGTCTTCTTCTGAGTTGCTCATAAAAAGCACCTGTACTAAAAGGGTGGAAAATTGAAAATTCTTGTTGGCTCCACAGGGGATGACTTGTGTTTGGTTTTGATGGAGTGGAATATCTTTGACTATTGCTGATTATGAAAGGGCTTATTACTGGCTAGGGAGTAGAAAAGGCAAAGCATTTCATTCTCTGCTTTTCTTAGCTTTCACCTCAAGAGCATCAGCTTAGGAAATAGTGTGTCAGAATGTCAAAGAAATACTCGAGCAGTTTGTTCTTTTTGTTTTATCTTTCTCTAAATATCAAAGACCCTGGTCATAGAAAAGACAGTCTTTCTCTTTAATAAGACTATTTCCAGTACAAAGCTAGTAGAATATGACAGGCAAATGCAATAACCTTATTAAAGCATCTTCTGTATAACACAAATGTGTGAAATGTTTTCTCCTCAATAAATAGCCTTCAGTAAGGTACGTGTGTTGTGCTTAGGTACTAGACTGCATTCTCATATCACTTTGAAGCTACATCTGCTATATTTTAAACAGTAACCAACGAAGTATGACGAGATGGCAGAACAGTTTAATATCATGCCCTTTATCTGCCCAGAGAGCACGAAAGGAAAATAAAGCAAATGGCTAGCATAGAAGGGAAGAGCATGTTATTCTATCAGTGCAGACAATTCTGCTCCCGTTTGGCACATCAGTGGCATAATACAGAGATAAAAATGAATCCTTGCACAGTAAATTGAATATTTCCTAGAAGCTTTTGTTGGAAATTGTTTCCAATGTTGTTAGCTAAGGAAGATTTACTTTATGCTCAAGTTATCAGACATCAGTTTCCCAATGCACAAATCCACATGAAAGTAACATCTCATGGGTATTGATGAACTTTTTTTGAAGGGACAATAAATCTAACAAACAGCTGACTTTGCAGAGCTTTGGTATATGTCATATTAAGCAAAGTTAATCAACAAAGAGATTTTATGTGGTCTTTGTAGAAATGTACAAAGACTAGGTGACGTCTGGCACTGCATACACTTGTAAGGGAACAAAATGAGAACAAAAAAGGAAGCAGACAGCTGGTTAGAGCCCAGTTCAGCAAACATTACCCACAAAGAGCAATGTTTGCTTTTGCATCTGCGCATACAGGCTTCTTAAGTCAGGGAAGTGTATGGAAATACTCTCAGAAATAAGTAACATCCAGTGGGACTCCCTGTCCTGCAGTGATACACAGAATATTTTAGATGTGGTTAGAGAAGTACTGTAGCTTTCCCGTACCTGTTTATGGAAAGTTCATGGGCTTCTCTGGTTTGTGTATCTCAAAAACTCCAGCAGTTAAGGAACAGAAACAACTTAAAATCCAAAGTCTCTGTTGACTTCAGTGAGGCTGTGGGTTCCGGAGTCCTTGGCGTCCCTTGTGTGCCTGTGCACACCCCTTGCTCTAGACAAGGTGAAATGGAATTCTCAAGCTGAGTATGTGGCATCCACAGCACTGCTTAAATGTAGATCTGAGCTGATTCTCAAGTTCCAGCTTGTTCATCATCAGTGTTGTTTATGCACAAGTCTGCGCTGAAGTGTGGATTTAGGCAAAGCTCCAGAGTGCACCCAAGGGCAACAGCCCAACCATGCTCAGTTCCCCACGGAGAATGAAGCTCTGTGGGTCTGTCAGGATGGGCTGGATCCGGAGGAGGCAACGTGTGCTACCTACAGCCCATCCAGCAGCACTGACCTCCTGCTGTCAGTGATCCTGAAGGACAGGGAGGGTGGGCACAGCCGGGCTGCGAGCCGGCAGCGTGGGTGGACGATGGGCACAGCTCCAGCCCCACCGTGCTAAACTTTATCTTCTCCCCTTTCGGTCGACATGTGTGGCAGATAACAACTGTACTTCTGCAGGACTGAAGTGCCAACCCTCTCACTGCACTGCAGGGTCCCCAGGCTGGGTCTCCACTCATCACATGCACTTTTTTTTCTGAAAGTAACAGTGGCAATCAGTGAGAAATCCATTTGCTCTACAAAACTCCCACATGGTATGAATTGAAAAGTGATTTAATATTTCTGATGGTAATGGTGTGCCTTTACCCTGAATGGTAGAGTAAATGACTTCCTTATAAAAGTAGGTAACCTTTAACATTTACATTTTTTTAAATGTCAGGATGTAAAACCAATGGGAAGGTTGAAAGCAGGGGAAGAAGTATTAGCACTGCATTGTTTACACAGTGTACAGAATACAGCCCTGTAAAACCTTGATAGAATTCTAAACTCTTCTAGTTACAGGAAGAGATGTAAATAACTAGCCATATCTACAAAATCAATTGCTCAACCTCCTCAGATTGAAAAGTTGGCTTAAATTCATGGGGATTTAAAAATAATATACTTCAATTTTTGTTCTTCTAGCTTTTGATTATTTGGAGATGGTTTTGTCTTATTTTCAGGATTTTTTTTTCACTAGAAGCTCTTGAATGTGATCAGAATTTTAAAGGAAAAATAATTAAAATCACCTACTACAACACTGTGGGATTAGGGTTACAGATTTTAAGCGTTACCAATACTATTTAGATAATGAAGTTTTGACTTGATTACAAAGACCTGAGATCTGGAAATTAAAATTTACAGGGCAAGAATGAAGTAAAAATTTTAATAAAAATACTCACTAAATCAAAGGAGGGGTAAGAGCAGTCTTCAACAAGCCTGAAAAACATAGGCCCGGTTCCTCAGTGACGTAAACTGCCTCAGACCAGTGAAATGTTCATCAGCTGAAGAGCTCTGGCCCAGGGATCATCAGCCTGCGTTGATCCAGTGAAAGAATTTGAACTGTATTTCTGCTTTGCAGAAGGAAAATTACAGTCTGTTATTAGGACCATCACAAGGACTTTGTCTGTGTGGAGCACACTGCTCGCACCTGGAATAAGTGTGTTCCATGTGAGGTGACACTGGTGTGGCCATCCCTACCCTGAGCTGCTGAAAGGAGCTGTCACTGACCAGGCTCCCATGCCTTAAAGCAGGACTATAAACTGGACTCAGGCTTCAAAGAGGAATCATTTTAAGGAAAGAGTCCCTTTAGGTAAACTGGGAGAGACAATTCCTAAGTAGCTGGTTTGAATTTGTAGGAGTAGGTAGTGTTTATGACTTCTCTCTGCACAAGTTTTATTTTAAATCCAAATAAGCACTATCCTGAAACATATTTTCAGAGTTTTCTATAAGCCATAAAGCACATATCAATAAGCTTTAATGCCTATATTATAAAATGTTTCCCTGCAGATGTACAAAAATCTCCAACAGTTACAGAACTCAGTATATAGACTGTAGGGTTTTGTTCTGAGCTGATTCAAGGGACAAATTAATGTATAAAACTGGGGAGAGAGTTTTCATACAACCAGACCCTCAGTTGGTGTGAATTAAGATAAACCTGTACATTTCTTAGGGACTTGTGTGAACTAAGGATCTAATGCACACTTTAAGTATTTCATTGCACAATAAAAGAGTATCTTGTAAAATATTATGATAAATTGCACTTTTAGGTTTAAATATCTCTAGGAAAATAGGAGGGAATTCCAAAACCTACTGCCATCCCCAAGAGTGGTGTTTCTAGGAAATATTTCCAAGTAGTTGTTCTCCTAAATTCAATTACACTGGTGGCTTCAGCATAGATCCTGCTGGACAATCATCTACATCATAAAAAGTGCAGGTCGTTTGCCACAACTGAGCGAAACTGTCATTTTCTACCTAAAAGAAGCTGGGGCTAAGATAAGGCAGAAAATAAATCCTCTGTGACTCATAAAGAGAGCGCTTTTTTAGGTCAGGTCAAGAACAAAGACACTGGCAGCGCAATGCTGAGAGGCTTAGAGTGGTATATCCCTGAGGACAGCTCCCGACACCAATAGGAAATTTTTTTCTTGATGGGGTGAATGGTTTTTGAATGGATTTGTAAATGCCCTTAAAATAATCAGTTTATTCAATTAGCAAATTGTCTTATTGTCCTTTAAATATGGAAGGATTTTTTTTTTTAATTTTTTTTGCCAAACATGCTGTTTAGTGTCTGTAGCAGGAGGAGAAAAGACAGGGATTGCTCTGAGAACAGGAACAGGGTAAATGCTCTGGGGAGGGTGAGACTGAGGGGGAATATCAGTGCTGCCCTCCCCTCTGCCAGGCACAGGCACACACACTCATATCACTCCACAGCCACAGTTCCTTCAGTATGGAGCAGAGGAGTCAAGGTGTTTGCTAATATTACTGAAATTAAATTAAAATTTTGCCTTAAAGTTCAAATTTTCTTGTGAGTCTTGTTGTTTCTGAGATTTTTGTTTGCAGAAGAGGCCCAGAATCAAACAGCTGCTTTCCTAAATTCCCGTCTGTTACATTTTCTATGTTTTTTTCTTTCAAAACCAGTGTGCTTGGCTTTTCCTTTCAAATCCCATGGTGCTCTGTTACAGCAACCATCTTGTGGTGTATTCACAGTGGATCTGCATGTTGAAGGCTAATAGTAACCTAACTCAGATGAGAAGTGGCAAAATCTTTCCCAGAAAGAGAGCCTGGAGAGAGTGTAACAAAGCATGGTGTTCTTTTGGCCTTGGATTTTGGATTCAGTTCACCTTGAAATGATAATTATTCCTTAGAAAATCACTTCAGAGAGCAGTTTCAGGTTACCTGTTACGTTAACACTGATTTTATTTTTTTCCCCAAAGTACTGTTGTGGACTATGAGTTGTATATATGTAAACCTAGTTCATCCTTCCACTTTTGAACACAATTTGGAGCTGGCTGGTTTCAGAATTGACAGTATGCCTTTCCTGCCAAAGATGTTCCGTCCACATAAACTCTCTACTTCCCCATGAACAGAGGAAACTCTCCTGAAGGCTTTCACAAACATCCTCCCGCCACACCCCAGTAACTGAGTCACTCGGAATAATCTTGGTTTCTGCCCGTCACCTTCTGAGCTCCACAAAAGTGTGGCAAAGTCCAAATGGCCAGTGGAAACCTGATTCCATGACAAGCTCGGTGGGAGACAAATGAAGGTAATGAGACTGTTCTGGCAGCAAATACCCTGGTACTCCTAGGAGTGAAGGAACCCCAGGAAGTTCCTAATCTACTGTACTCATTTATTAATCCTTCCTTTGCCACTGAAGGATCAAGAAGTGCATGGACAGAATAAACTTCAGGGGACTGAGAAATCTGCCGTGTCCATGTCCCCAGCAGTGGAGCTGCACTACACGTCTGTGATGCCCTGTGGCTCAGTGAATGAGTCCTGAATCAGCCTTTGAGTCTCTCGGTCAAAAAATGGAACTGTACAAGCTGTATGTGAGCTACCTGGAAGAATTTGCTCTTAGATGCTATTACAGCTCTTGTAACACTTGTAATTCAGGGAAATTGCAGCCACTCAGAAGTTCATAACCAAATAGGATACAGGTGGAAACCTCCCTGGATCCCCACTGAACAAAACTGTTCTGGCATTTGTGACATGAGGCAGTCTCTCAAGGCAGCCTGACTTGCTGTCTGTGCAGGTTCCTGCAGGGTCAAGTGATTTGGCATGTGTATCATTTCCTCTAAACTTCGCTTTGAGGAAGTGAACTTAAGCCTTTTTGAGGGTCTAATAGAAACTTCTGAAAAGTTGTCCATGTGCTCAGACAGCAGAATAAGTGCAAAAACACACTGTGAGGAAAGACAGTCCTCCACAATTTTCAGTCTCTGCTATACCAAGATGCACTGTAAATCTAACATTAAATCCTTTTTAAGTGGCATTTCTAGCCTGACATTTTTGGTGGAAGAACTTCAGATATATGCAGCCAGACTTGTGAATCCTCATGAATTCTTGTGACTCTTTGAAGCTTTGCCCATCATTAATCAGCCCATCCATGAAAAAATATTCCAGACATACACACCATATGCACATGCATGTGCTTCTGTAACTGTTAATAAACCCAGCAATATTGCCATCTCTATATAGTTATAATCTCCACCTTCTGGAATTGCCTTCCTAGTATTTGAGGTTTAAGAAATCAGATCCCCGTCTCCATTGTATAAACATTTTAAAAGCATCACCTAGTTGCAAAGTATTCCCCAGATAGCATGTTTTTCTTTGAAGATATTCCTGCTAACAGTGTGTTATTAGTGTGAAGGGCCAAATTATCTACTCATCTAATTGGTTCAGCTCCACTGTGCTGCAGAATTTGACATTATCATTTCTCAGGGTCTAACATAATTCATACAAAAGATCAATTTGTTATACTTATCCTGTTAGTATAGAGAACCCTTAATAACAGGACATTTAATGCAGCATTAGCTTTCTAGCATTTTTAGTGTAGAGAAAATATCTCTTTTTTCTTAGCATTAATTTAAGCAGCCCTTATTTAAATGCTTTTGCTCCTCTGCTTTTGTAAATTAACTAATATAATTGTACTGTAAATATTTGTCTTCCCTAAATTAATGTGGAATCAAAATTAATTAGTTTGAAAAGTATGATTTGCCATTCAATATCACATTTAAACATATAACAAATTACCAGGATAATTTTTCTGTTCTGCTCCCTGCGTGTGAGATCTGGCCAGTGAAAACCTCAGGGTACGGTTTCCTTGTTCTCAGTTGTCATTAAGCACGGGCCGCTTTTGACAAGTTTTTGACACATTGCTCTTCCATCAGGTTCCTTACTTTCGATTGTGGAATGACAAGTCTATTTTGTGGTGGTGTGAAATGAACCATGTACTGCTACCGCTGTCTCATGTCTCATAATGGAAGGTTCACAGCATGGACAATTGGGAATTTCTCCAGGCAGGGGAAAAGCACTTATTTTCAACCCCTGGCTTTAATCAATCAAGGAGAAACTGGAAATCGCTGTAAAGTAATGAATGTCAATTTATGTACATGCTATTGATTTTAGAAATTTAATGCCCTGTTTCCGTATTTTGTGTTGACCTTATGAAGCTTAAAGATGAACACAAAAGGTGAATATTTTGAGACATAATTGGTTTTCCCCTGGAAATACAAACAATAGATTTTGTACCTTCTGTATATGGAAGGGAAAATTTAAAAAAAAAAGGAAGGAGAGGGGGTCAGCTGGAACTTAAGCCAAAGGGCTGTACCAAGCCAAGGGATTGGAGAAAACACAGGGCATGTTATTAAATCCATTTGTTGCAAAATGGACAAAACCGTTCTTGCAAGACACATCCCAGTTTTTGTTGTGATCTTGGCATACTGAGGATCTGGGCTATTAAAATTTTTTCTTTGGTTAAATGCATTCTTGATTTAACATTTGTTATTTTTATATAAAGTGTGAAGGTATTGTTTTGAATAATTCACTGTTTATCTACCTTGTAGTTTGCATGCTTTGTGCTCCTTCATTGCACTCTGACAGAGTGAGAGAGAGAGATTAGTAAACATGACCCCAGAAGACCTCTGTAAGTGCCTGTCTAGCATAACTTATTGGCTTCACTTTCTCTGCCTGGAGGATCCTTAGCTTCGCTGGATACATTACACACGAGTTTTGCTATTGCTTATCTTCACAAAGTTTACATCTCCCTGGTTTTCATTCCCAGATAAGAAGCTCGGGTGCTGTCAGTTAGCGAATACTCTCAGGAACGCGCCCTCTCCCCTGCAGAGCAAGAAAACAATGACTTCAGAGATTATATAATTTGAACCCAAGTTTAAAAACATCATTCTTATAACGTTGTTTCTCTAATTCCTCCTAAGCATAAAAACCAATTTGAGTAAGAAACTGCCTGCTACGCTGGTGTTCTAATCAGTCACAACATTCTGCCCCTACAGAAGCAGTAAGAAAACACATACAGAATGTTTTGTTCACTCGGAGGATTTCTTGTTGATCTCCACTGTATATTTGTACAAAAGCTCTCAGGGGATTTCTCATGTTACTTCCCTGAATACACAGTAACAGGATTGCACAGGAAAAGTGCTGTTAGTAGCAGTATGCTCTTAACCAGCATATTCTACTACTGCTCTGACTAGTGCAAAAATTGAAGCCAGATCTGAAAGACAGGTTTTTCTCCTCTTTGCAATAGTTTTACAAATGAAATCACAATACTCCCTGAAATTACTAGTGCACTTGACTCCACGATCAATTTACTCCATTTTCAATACAGACTTTGACAAGAATGATTTGTTTATGCTGTCACATGAATCAGTCTCAGTAAATTAGACCTGTCAAAGTTACTTTTTCTGCACAATACAGTTTGCTTTTTTTTTGACACCTGTGCAGTTGGGAAAGCAATTGTAAATAGTGTAAAGACTTGAGTCAGAAGGTAAGCTCTCTGCCTTTAGATCCTGCTTCCTGTGTCAGAAATACATCTTCACAGTCCCCAGGAGTATTTTTTACTTTACTTGGAATTGATAATAACAATTGATAATAAGAATTGTGATTTGAAGTTGATTTTGAATATACTACCTGTGTGTGCCAAAATGCACATGTATATCAAGCTTGGATCTGTGAGAGTTCACAGGCAGCAGACTTTTGTACTCTACAACTGTGGAGAGACATCACCATCAAAGTGTCTACGCAGCATGTCAGTGTGGCTGCACTGGCTCTTTTTAATTACTTTTCCCCCTTTTCATCATTGCATTTTACCTACAATCAAGGTCTAGGTTGTGTCCTGGGGTTCAGCTGGACCTCTTGCACAGTGCTGGAGTCAGTGAACCTCAGTAATCTGCTCTGAGGTGAGCTCCCTCCCTGGCTTGAGGTCTCGCTGCCCGCCGTGTATTGACAGATTGTTTGTGCACTTGTCCTAGGTGGAAGTAACAGCTCAATACTAATGTACCCAAATTTGTTCCTTCTCATGGCCTGATGCATGTGTGACCCAGATCAAAACTGAGCCTTGACACCACACTACACAGCATGCTCCAGGGTACTGAAGGGAAATAATTGTAATGATAATTTCTTATGATAACAAAACACCATTAAATCTGTTTATGAAAACTGGAGTTGTTTAAGTGGGCTAGTATTTATATACTGAAGGGTCAACAAAAAGAGCTCAGACTTATCTGTGTGACAAAGTTGCATCAGTTGAACATGCATATTTTGATGCAAGATTCTCTTTGCCTGCCTTTTTCTGTGCCAGGGAAAACTTTGGGTTTCATTTAGGCTGATGTGTGGTCACCCTGAGCTAAACCCTGATGAACCCACTTTAAACTCGTGCAGCTCAGATGTTTTACGTAACAGGCTGGGTTTAATCTGGAGCAGCCTTTTGACGTCGACAGGCCCTTAGTGCTCATTAAAGCAAAGGAGTGATGTCTGCTCAGATCGAGCCTGAGCTTTGCACCTAAGGAAATCTTCCAAACTGAGGAGGAATAAATGTGAAAATATTGAGGTAAACTGAAATCAATAACAACTAAAGAAAAACAAGACACAACAGTGATTATCAGGGTGATCTGCTGCTAATTAACTGAAGAACCAAATTACTTTGGCTGTCTGGTTTCTAACTCTGCCTCTTACTTTCAATTCATCTGTTTCTTTTCAATTTGAATGTTCTGCTAGAAAGTAAAACACTCAGTGCTTAACAGACCTTCATGATAGAGTTCATTTGATCCAAGCAGGCCCAATTTATAGCTGCTTTTCCCCACAGCCTGTTTACTTTGCTAGGATTATGATTTGCTGTTGCAATATTGGGATGTCAACGAAAGAAGCCAGAGACAAATGTTATTGATTGATGGTACCCTATGTTTCTGCAAGAGGAGTGCTTTATCAACATCATAAAGGACCTTATCCTTTCAAAAAAAAGGGTGTTTTTTGTGGCCGTGACAAACAGGAAGGGTTTTATCGTTACCATTGTAAGCAATTTTGTGTGTCCAAGCAACTCCTGGTGCTGATTTCAAGTGCCCCTTTTTATTTGAAATCATACTCTTAATAAATGAAAGTAAAGAGGAAATACAAGGTTTTAAAAAGGAAACTAATTTTCAAACAACACCATTGGCAGAGGGGTTATTGTTGCAGTTTTCCCTTTCTTCCCTTCAGTTTGCAATTTTGGATAGTCAGTGATTTTTATTATTTCAAGAGTAGAGAAAAATGGTCTTGTGCATTTTGTAAGACTTTGTTGCAGGAATCTGTCTCTGTAATTGGTAAAGTGTCTTGCAAACCATAGCTTGTGTAAGTACTTTTTACTTATATGAATAATCTCATTTGCTTCCTTGGGGCTGGAATACTTAAGTAGTCTTAAAGAATATTTAAAAGATGAGGCTTTTGCTGGCAGTTGAGTTTTAACTCATACCATTCTGCTTCCTTTTCTGTCCTTTAATTAAAATGTGCCTGGATCTGACCTCAGAATCAAGAGAAGCTGGATCTCACTGGCTCCGACTGGTGTAACCTGCACTCACCGGAGCGGTTCCAGTGGTTTGGAATGAGGGTCACTTGTGCCTATTAAGCTTTGCCCTTATTTCAGCGTTAGGATATGACGCGCTGTTGGCATTGCTGCTGCACTGAGCTGCTCCTCTGTCTGCTGGTAGATCTGACGGATACCCCTCGATGGTAGTTGGGGCCCCATCTGCACTAACAATCCCCAGCGGCCCTGCCCAGCCCCCTGGCAGCCTGTCCGTGGCCCAGGAACCCCTCTGCAGCTCAGCCCTGGGGCTTCAGTCCGTGCAGGGTAGGTGTGCATGGCCCCAGCCCTGGTCCTGGAATGCCACCTGGATTTCAACTGACCTTGAAGTCGATGTATAACCTGCTATTCACTTGTGGCTCCCTGAGCTGTCCCCAAGACCCACTGCTGTCACTTCCCTGCTCTGCTTGCTGGGCTCAGATGCCATGGGACTGTGCCCTGGTGCTCAGCACCATCCTGTGCTGTGGGCACCATTTCCTGTTCCAGAGGATGTGCCACTGTCTGTCCTTATCTTGCTGGTGGTGCTCAAGCTCCTTGATTGTAAAAACAAACAAACAAACAAACAAACAAACAAACAAAACCCAACAAAAACCCCTAAGCAACTGAAAAAACAGATTCCTTACTGCAGGTCTCAGCTTGAGATCCTTGCTCAGGCAGAGTTCTCACTGAGGCTGATATTTCTTCAGCACACCTGGCGTCAAACAGTGGACAGGATATTGTAGATTCCAGCTTATCAATGCTACAATCAACTTTTCAACTCCACTCAAATCCCTTCTGCCCCACTTGCAATTCCCACCCACATCACTTCCTTTACTCTTTGAGACACCCCTTCCCCTTGTCTCTGACTGCAGTTGCTTGCCTACCTGAGCATCATTATCTATCCCAGGTGCCCCACTTCACTCTCTCCTAAGATAAGTGTTCTTCCTCCTGGGTATCCTTCCATTGGTTGGGGTTTTTTCTGGGACCCCCAGCAGGCAAGTAGCAGTGAGGATAGAGGGAAGGTATTTCCCTGCAGACCAGTCAGAACATGCAAGCCTTGTTATCCAGAACATGTGCACGCTCTCCCAGCACCCCATGCATGCTTCTTACCTGTCAGCCACAGATAACCTAAATAAATTGGCCTGTTGTCTGCATTCAACCACTGGGCAACATGATGAGTGGATCTAGTCTAATATATGTGCACTATAGGTCTGATTTTTCTGTTAGTTTATGACCACCTGCTTTCCTGCAGTTATATTTGATTTATAGGGTGCAATAATGTGGAAGTATTTTTTTGTGCAGATGGTACAGCCTCACACACTGCTCAGTAGACCTTGCGCAGAATGGAGAACATGTTTTGAGATCCTGTACCTGTAAACAGTTATTGGCAAAGGTGTAATCTGCACTTCTGTAGCTCTCCTTCGTGTGGCAAAGGAAAAAATACTGGTGCCAGGAGTTGTTACACCAGGGCAGTGAGTCTGGTACAGCGGTGAAGGTACAAAAGAACTTCACAGTACTCACATCCATTGGCATGTGGGGAACAAATTCAGCTGACCACTACCACAAATTGTGTCCTGCACACACAACAACCCTCTGCAGTGCTCCAGGGTTGGGGCAGAGGGGCTGGAAGGTGCCTGGAGGGAAAGGACCTGGGGGTGCTGGTAGAGAGCAGCTTAACAGGAGCCAGCTGTGCCCAGGTGGCCAAGAAGGCCAATGGCACCTGGCCTGTACCAGCCATGGTGTGGCAGCAGGACCAGGGCAGTGACTGTCCCCCCGTGTTGGGCTCTGGTCAGGCCACACCTCAAATCTTGTGTCCAATTCTGGGCCCATCATGACAAGAAAGACAGTGAGGGGCTGGAGTGTGTCCAAAGAAGGGAACAGAGCTGGGGAAGGGTCTGGAGCACAAGTTTGATGAGGAGCAGCTGAGGGAGCTGGGGGTGTTTAGCGTGGAGCAAAGGAGGATGAGGAAGGACTTCATTGCTCCCTACAACTGCCTGACAGGAGGGTGTAGTAAGCTGGAGGTCAGTCTCTTCTCCCACATAACAATAGGACCAGAGGCCTCAAGTTGCAGCAGAGGGGATTTAGGTTGGATATTAGGAGAAATTCCTTCATTGAAAGGGTTGTCAAGCATTGGAACAGGATCCCCAGGGAAGTGTTGAGTCACCATCCCTGAAGGTATTTAGAAGACGTGTAGATGTGGCACTTGTGGACATGGCGTTGTGGTGATTTGGCAGTGCTGGGTTAATGGTTGGACTTGCTCATCTTAGAGGATTTTCCAACCTAAGCAACTATGAAATGTTCCTTCATAGCCAATTCCATGAGGTCCTGAGCCCTTCTTATGAGGATGTCAGCATGTTCAGGGAAGGTCATAGCTTCTGGGTATCTGGCAGGATTAAATCCAGAGTTAAATTTGGAGTTTGAATTTTGGAAGCAACAAATTTGTGCATGACTGGCCCACAGAGAGAAGGTAAGAGGGTTTGTTAGGATTTAGGTAGTATGTAGAGGAATGAGTGTGCATGCTGGGATGGGATTTAAAGTTTCAAACCAATTAGAATTTTAATTGTTTCTTTTTTTCCTGTTTGTTGTGACTAACTACCCTAGGCCAATAGACAGCTAAAGCACATCCCCATGTAGGGACATCACAGTCCTACCTGTTAAAGAAATTTCTAACAATGAGTCCCGAATTATCTCCAAAATATCCACAGTGCATAAAGACTGCATAAACCTAGTAAAAGCAGTGAGTTTGTTTACTCCTAATAAATTTTAGGGCAAATTGAGAATGTTTATTTTCTAAACACATTCCACCATAATTTTGAAATGATGGCTTTTTTCCTTAACAAATAACGGTTTCAATATCCTTTGCTTCACAAGTGTTTGATCTAACCACAGTTGATGTTCAGCCATGGTAACACTCAGGATCTTTTTTTCATGCCTGTTGCTTTTCTGCCCTCCCCTCCACCCCCTGAGACAGATTGACTTGGAATTTATCCAAGTTCTCTCAGGAGTGGTATCAAATTTGTTCTCTTCTCTCCACACCTGACCCATTCTGGCTTCCTTTAAATGCAAAAACTAGCAAGGGCCCAGCCGTTATGAGAAAAAGCCCACAGCCAAATAAGAAGATCTCCTTATATGTTATTCCTGTACAGAAAAGGTGGCTAATGGGGAACAGTGTTTCAATGGATTTACAACAGACTATGTTAAAAGGGAAGTTACCAGTCAGCTTTCTTTTTATATCAGATTATATTTAATAAGAGGGAAAAGTAAATGTAGGCATTTCTAAAACAGCTGCACCTACCTCTGCAGCACTCTGTACCCATCCCTTTATACCCCTTTACTCATGCAATAATAAAAACAACCCTTTTCCATATTCACACTTTAAAACACACACTGCGGTTCAACCTGATATTTCATGTAATAATCAAACCAATTCCCCTGCTAATAGTTGCACACACATTTGTGCGTCAGTTCTTTAAATACCTGACCTTTGGGAAATAGGCCCTAGGTTGGAGCAGGAGGCACTCAGCCTCAGCATACAATGAGTTTAAATGGAATAAGCTAATTTGTCACTGTTTTGTTATGATTGAATATATGTGTTTAGAATGAAATTTAATTTAAATCCAATTTGTAACATCTCTGTGGGTGGGACAAAGGGAAAAAAAAACCCCAAAGGATGTATTAACTGGATACTGTACTGTGAATGTAATGGGACTTCTGAGTTTAATGTTCAATTAAAAAGCCCTGCATGTTCTTATTACTGTTTACAGGAGTGGGTTTGGGGGAGATTTATGTTATAAAAAACAGTACAACCCTTTTTTTGTCACCAACTCATGCAAAGTCTTTACCTGGTACAGTTAAGCCATCTGTTATTCTTGAAGGAAAATTCAGTCACAGAGGTATCAAGAGATAAAAAGCAAATTTTTATATAAACATTTGCCTGGGTTGCCATGTTGATTTTTTTACTTGAGAAAATGAAGATGAATTAGTATCACTGGCTGTTGCGTTTTGATACGGAGCAGAAGAATTTAAGCGGAATAAACAAGCGTGAGCCTTGTGGGGGCTGATTAGTCACAGGCGGCAGCGCTGGCAGCGGCTCCGCCCCCGCGCCAGGACCCGCGCCCGGCTGTGCCGGGCCGAGCCAAGCCGGGCATCCCCTGCTCGCACAGCCCCTCCCGCTGCCGGAGGGGAGCTGGGGAGCACGAGGAACGGTCGGAGGAGAAGCAGCGTCGTTCCTGCTGGTCGGTGCACTGGCGGTTTGTTATCGGGTGCCTGACTGGGGTGTCAGGTCTCTAGCTGGGGTCCCAGCTGGTAGAAGTCGGGATGGCTTGATGGGCTGCAGTGAAATGATAATCCCTTACACTGGATTTCTTCTATCAGTTATTTTATTCTCTCTTGTTTACCTAAGAAAAATGTTGCAATTATCATATATTAAGCAGGATGCTTAAGAAGGTTCAGAACACAAATCCTAAACCAGGAATGATAAAGTTGGTGGAAGGGAGGGGTGGGTGGGCAGACAGGTACTCACCGTTCTTTATACAAAGGATGAACAGCTACAATCAAAGGTATCTAAGTTTGAGTATATTGGCAATCATTAGTTCATATCACCTTTCAATTGCTTATTTAACTTTGAATGTCTATATTGAATATATCCTTTATGCAATCACTATTCATAGATATATAAATATATACCTATAATAGATCCTGCAAAGACAGATTTATTTATTATAAACCCCTAAAATACATACAAATAATTAAATACTTTCTCACTTATACAGTATGTTCTTTCATTTGCATGTGATTTGCTTAATATTAAGTACGGACTTATTACAAGCTCTCAAAACAGACATATCCCTTATTGGGTAATTAATACTAATCTTGCAAACACATTAACAACACAGAGGCAGTAACAGCTATCTTAGGAGCTGTTACAGTCTGTCTTGTAAATCCTGTCTTACTGTGTGGATTAGTTCATGTTCCTTTGGAGATGTGAGAATCTACAGTGCTGATCCTGATGCCATGCATGGGGCTGGTGTGCAGGGATCCCTTCCCCTCCAGATTTCAAGGGTTTTAAACACAGCTCTTACAGTACATTTGAAGTGTATGAACACGTGGGTGGGTGGGAGGCGCATGAAAACCACACTGCTATTTTGAACTACTTCAGAGCTTTCCATTGTATGTGTTGGGATTAGGAATAAGCAAATTAATTCTTTAAATTTAGTATTTCAAAGTTAATAGAAAAAAGCTGCGAAACCCCTTTTAAAAACTTTGTTTAATAAAGTCAACAAATTGTATTGTTTAAGATAGATTTTGATGATATAGTTGTGGGGTTTTTTTGTTTTGAAGGGGTTTTAAGTGTCAAAAAACTGCAAGCATGATGTTTTTTCCTGAGATATAAACATGCTTTCAGGTTGTGACCTCCAGAAATTACTTCCATAAAGGGAGTGCTGACTGAAATGATTGTAATCATGACTTTACTGTAATAACTTGCAAAAAAGAGATGGTGCAGTAATATACATTTACTCATGGCTTTTAAAATTACTTTTGTGGCTAGACAGTAGGACCATCCTGCTTTATATTCCATATTTGGCTGTCCACAGGAACTATATTATCCTGTCTCTGAGTAGGAAGTGCGTGGTATCTCCTGCCAGCATTGCCTACACTGGCTGTGCTACACCTTCACAGAGCAAGTGATGTTACCTGCTGTCCATGCCTGCATTAAACTTCCTTGAAATATAAAAGCAATTTTATGGATGTGAAGAGAGTGGGTTTGGTACAGTCCATGTTTACATTTCTAATTGGGATTAATAAAGAAAACACATAGCCTCCACACACACACAAAAGGTACAGTGGCAGAGTATTGATTGAAATTAAATTACTTCTGTTCATGTAACAAAATTAACTCAAAAGTAACCTACATCCACATTCAAAGACATGTAAGAGCTGAAATCAGTGTGAATCCAGAACCACTTTCTGAGAGCTGAAATACCAAGTTACTTCAGGCATGGCAATAAATATTTATATTTACAGTCCTGTTAGTTTGAAACTTGGCTTATCACGTATTTGCCTGCACAAGAAACACTCTTCCATTGATTGACTGTGTACAGCATCTCTGACAGAGTCTGTCTTAGAAATGAGCGTTCCATTTTCATCCTCTTTCCTCTTTATCTGCACTGTCAGATCAGTGTTTGTAGTGGCACAAAAGGGGATATGCTATGAATAGTCCAACTTCCATTACACTGGTGCCCAGCAATGCAGGGGTGGATTTGGCTTCATCATGGGAGAGTCACTCTAATTGTTTCAGAGATTCATTAGCTGTCAGTGTCTCTGCATCTGACATGTCAAAACCCAGAGACAACCTACTAATTTCTTGTTGGAAGCAGCCACAGTCTCTAGAGCTTGAAAAGATACACAAGCTCCTTCCTTTTATGCTAACACACCTGACAAGTGCCAAATGCTCTCACCTCTGGATGAAATCTGAAATCAACAGATTTTGTGGGTGCTCAGAGCTCTCAAGTGGTTTTTTTTAAAGACAGAAACCACAGTGCTTCAGCTGGGCTGGGGTTTGGGGGTTTCTTGGCATCGACCTGTGACTCTGCCACATGCATGCTGTTGACAGTGAGCAAGTCAGTCCACATCCTTATCAGCTTCTTCATCTCAAAATGGAGCCTGTAGCTTTTTGTATCTAATAGGTCTGTGATGAATTCCTGAGTCTTGGTGATGTGTTCAGGTTTTATGGTGATGGTTATTTGAACAAAAAATATCATGAATAATATTTGGATCTTTAAGGTGTTCATATGAAATTGTTCATGTTTCATCTATCCTGACTCCACATCCAGACAAGATTTAGGTCCTTCCCAGCCCTTAGTCTTGTCTCCCCGAGATGGAAACTCCAGAGCACGTGTTGGAACCCAACCATGAAGTGTGGTGTGTGTGGGTGCACCATGTGGGTGCCTTTGGGTGCACATCTGCCCTACATCTGTAAGGTGAGAGGCTGTGGCAGGCAACACAGTTTGTCTTCTCCTGAAGCTTAACTTTCTCAAGTAAGTTGGAGGCAGCTTAGCAGCTTTGTTATTCCCAGCCTAGTGGATCCGGAGCAGTCCTGGGGTAGTTCTGTGAAGGCTGTGGATTCTGCCTACATGGCTGCCTTCAACAGCAACATGATAAGCAGCAGCTTGTAGCACCATCACACCCTCCCACTCTGGGGATGACTAGAATGTGCAGTTGTCTTCCTTGTTTCCTAATCTAGTACATGATTTTATAGCCCTTGGACCCTGAAGTGATCCCAGACAGGCACACGGATCTCACACACTGTTACAAAGGAGGAAACCCTGAGAAATGCTAAATGTCTAGAACTTAAGCAGAGTTTCTGGTTACTCTTGATTCTCAGGATCACGTCTTCTTTCATTAAAGTATGGTGTATGCTGTCCTTTTGCCCATAAAGAAGAATTTTTATTTCGTATGAATGGCATTGGCCGAAGACATTGGCTAAACACGCAGATGTTATATAGTCTTTACTGTGATTGCTTTTGGCAGTTTTGGAGCTGTTAATTTTAGTTCTTCATTTCCACAGCAAGACCTTTTGGCATCTTTGTGGAACAGGAGTAGCGTCCTGAATTAGCACAGCTCCGTGATACTGACATTGTATAACTGAAGGAAGGAAATAGCTCCCCTGGTATGTGCTTTTACTGTAAGCAGCATAGGGATATTTGCTGAGATTCATTGAGGAGTAGAGGCTGTAAGAAGCTGTGGTGTACTGAAGCTTCCCAGCAGAAGACTGGGATATGGAGGCTCCAAGGAAAACAGGCAGCCTGTTTAATTCTCATAATGCTTACTGTCCTTTGCTTCCAGGATGAGCAAAGCAGTAAATGTTGAGCAAAGCAGTAAATATCAAGCAAAGGATATTGATTTGTATGCACAGCAGTTGTTGGAATAAAAATCAGTTCAGACCCCAGTGACTCTTGCCAGCCCCTGTTATGGCTGTAGAGATCTGAATTCACAGAAAGTAAATACAACTTAAAATTCACGGTAACCATCAGATTGTAACTCCAAATAGATCCTTCTCCTTTGCAGAATTGACTGGAAAGTTTCCACAGGAAGAGACGGGCCTCAAGGGAGCAGGACCTGTGGAATTGTGTTGTGTGGGGAGCTGTATCCCCAGCCCTGAGATGCTGCTGGCATTTTATTTGTTGTTAAGTAACACAATAATCTATTGCAGAGAAAACAAAATGAGAACTCTGTATCAAGTGTAGATGCCAGACATGCATTAATAAAACAATAAATGAAATTAATAATTTATCTGTGGCTGTTTTTACTTTTTGGGTGGGTTGTTTTTGTCTTTTTTTTTAACACTAGTAGAAGGATATTTCCATTCAAACTGAACTGGAGTGAAATTACTTCTACTATAGATAAAACATATTCAGATGAGCGGCATGCTTTCCCCACAAAGCTAACTGCAATCCCAATTAACACTTCTCAAAACTGAATTTATTTTTTTCCCCCTGCTTCCTAATGAGGTTTTTTCCTCCCTGCTGTCTTGATACAAAGCTTTATGCCGTATGAGTGTGTTCATATGGTGCTTGAGTGCGTTATCTGACCTTGATTGGTGTTTTGGGAGCCAGTTAAATAGATTACATAGAGGTTACCTTGACAACTGTCTTTGCTGATTTAGCAATGCAGTTCATTCTTGGGCACAAGACTCTCAGCAACTGTGGAATTCCACTGACTTCATATTAATCATTAACACAATGTTCTGGAGAGGCTCTGCCGAGCTAGCAATAAGGACTGTATTGAAATTATTTTTTTTAGTGGGTAAATGTTATAGACCAAGATATGTTTACGGTATGAAATGTTGTTCACAGTCATAAAATGAAAATATATGTTCCTGTTTATTTTTTCTCTCTCTTCTAGTTTCAACAATAATATTGGAATAATAAATCTCCTATCATGTCTGATGGGAAAAGATGGTCTTTTAAATGAAACTCTTTCCTTAACATTGATCTTACACCATACCTTCTTTTAGGTCTGTGCTGTAACCTCGCAGGCATGACAGATAGTTAAATTCAGTGTGCAAAAGCTTATAAGCCTGGAATCTGATCTCTATTAACTTCAAGGAGATTGCTTCTGATTTACATTAGTCTTACATATCGGTCAAAACCTGGCACTTTTCAGAAGATGTTGGTAGAAAAGACAGGCATTTTCTTTTCCAAAACTGTTGTCCAAAATTGTTTACAATAGCTTAAACATTAAAACTCTTGTGTGATCAGGGCTTTGGGCTTTGTCTTTAAAATGAATATTTTTACTTTTAAGTACCCAGCTCAACCAGAATTTTGCAGGATGTCAAGATTCCAGGGCTGTATTTTTTTTGCAAGAGCCTGGAAACCTTGTGGAAATTAGACGAAGTTTTTTATGAATTAAATATGAAAATGAATAATGTAGTCAGAACAGGGGCCACACCATGGTTTTTCTTCTACTATGATATTCAGTGTATCTCATAATGTCTTGTCCATCATCTCCATTTTCTATCTCTAGCATTGTACTGCAAATCTAACTGGGTTTTTGGGTTGAAAAGGCATATTTGTGTCAGACAAAATGCCATGTACTAAGTCAGTAGAGAACAGAGTTGAGGTGTGTGACACATGGATTTCACAGATGGAGGGAGATTGTATGGGGCTTATGAGTAGATATATTGGGCTAAATATTTTACTAGTGCTGTCAGGTAATGAAATACTAAACTTTTCTTTTTTACCTGCCATCATTAGGTTTCAGAATTAGTGCATTACAAATCAGAAAGGGGTTTGTACTTCCTGGAGCAGTTGTTTGCCAACTCAGAAAGACAGAATTAATCATGGTGTCTTCAAGTCCTGATTGTGAGTTACTGTTTGCCCAGTTTGAGAAATATTTCCTTTCAACTGAAATTATACTGAAGAATAATTTCCCCCAGATTTGTTCTTCCATTCTTTGAGCAGTTTGGTGCTGGGCCAGTACCACAGGCATGAGCCATGTTTTTTGTTTGGGGTGAGGACAGTGCACACATGGCTGGGCCTGTGGCCACTGCAGCTACTGAGGATTTTTCTAGGTGTTTTCTGCAGCGTACTAAAAATAATTGGAACTTTTCTCTCGAGCAGAGTCTGGGTATGGTCTCGTACACTGTTTACAGCCCAGAAGGACTTTTCACTCACTTCAACACAGAGAACTCCACCTAACCACACAAAGAGGCAGCTCTGTCTAAAGAGATCTCAACTCTTTTGGAGGCAGGTATCTACACTCATCCATAGATGGCTTAGTGAGACATGAAAGTTGCCTTTGCACTCCTGATTTTGTGTCCCCAACACTGCCTTGGCATGCTGGCAGCATTGAGACAAACATCAGAGGCATAAGTGGAAGACTCAGTAGAAACTGGATTGTGTGGCTGAGTTACTGTACCCAAATATGACTCTTCCCTGGCCCCCCTGCATGCCCAACTTAGGATTTCTTAGCATAAAAATACACAGGTCTGCAGCTGGAGCCTAATTTTGGATGTGCCCCAAAGTACCTCTGATACAGTACACTTACATTTATTTTTTGCTGGTGCAGGATCAGAATCAGTCTGAAGCAGGCTGGTGGGGCTTGCTGGAAGATACTCAGAAGAACACCCAAATCCTTCACTGCAAGAGTGAGTGGAATTGCTTACAGATTAATTAAGGAAAGGAGCAGAATTTTGTTACTAGAGATTTTAGTCTGTCACTTTAAAAGACAGTGGTTATTTCCAATACGTGCTCTAGCGTGTTTCACAATTGGCAGAGTTGCTTTATTCTGGAGGCCTGTAACCCTGCAAGAATTCAAAAGTAACACACTTTGGGGCTTCTAGTTTTAAGAGACAGGGCACAGCTGATGGAGATTTCCTTGACACAGTTTCATTTTTCACATCTGATGGGTTTGAATATCGAGAAGAGGTGCCCCAATGACAGCCACCTGATTATGTGGTGCTGGAGTATTGGTCCTCCTGGAGAACAGCATGGAATAGCCAAAGTATAAATAGAGATAGGGTTGGTTTAGGGTTTTTTATTGCAACTAGGACAGTTCCTTTTATCAAAGGAACCTACAAGCATGAAACAATTTAGCTTCTACGTTTTGTACTAATTAAGTTTCCAACTATCTTTGACTCATTTTAAAATACAAGGGTCAACAAAAGTCTTATTTTAGAACAAGATCCATTGCAGACTGCTTTTAGCCCTATATCATTTTTACACCCATGTACTCATTCCTGCAAGCTGTGACCTCATGGGATCAGAATCCAACCCATTGCTCCCATCTGCCCTTCTGTCAGTGCAGGAAATCAGGGAAATATTTCTGCCTCTCATGATAAATAAATATTTCTCTTGTTCATATGTGAGTGTCCTGTGTAAAACCAGTGGCCCTATGTACTGGTAATTGCCACATTTCAGCATTCATAGGAAAAAGGGGTTTCATAAGTATGAAATTTCCACTGGTAGGGGTTTTAAGAAAATGTAATTTGATGCCAAGTATCTATGCATATCAAAGTTTAATGACTAGTCAAGGCAAACATCCATGGTAACATCTGGGATATATTTATGCTTCAGCCATTTAGCCAATCTGGGCAGAAGTTTCAAGGCAGTGTCCATCTGGGCCTGAGAAAATTTTTCCAAGATTATTAGATATAGTTTGAAGTCTATAGACCTGATATTAATGGCTATGTAAAGCCTTTAAATTTCTGCAGAAGAACAAAAAAGCAGAAACTATCACGGACTCAGATAATGAAAGAGGTCACCCATGGATTATCAGGAGGATATTCTAACAAGATACTATAGAAATTTCATTAAATTATGAATAGCAGCTACTGTGGTATATTCTCACAAGATATGGTCAAAACCATCAATACTGAAGTGATGCAAAGAGTTAAATAGGGCTTTCTCCAGGCTGAAGAAGCAAATGGCTCTGGAACCTATTAATTCTTTTCCCAGAGAATACTCCTGTGGTATTGGGGCCTGGTTCCTGATGGGCTTTGGACTGGAACAAAAGGCGTGTTTAGATGCTGATGCTTGAAGCTGCTCTAACTTATGCTTTGGGACTGTCTAGCAATTAGGTTGGGATCGGGGGATTTCAAAAGTCACCTTTGCACCTCCTGTTTTGAGCTGCAGTCTGCTTTTTTATCTTGTATCACAGATCATGCCGGGGGATGGGATTGGAGCAGTAATTTACTGTATTCCTTTTCCCTACACACCAATAAATAGAAAACATTTTGTTTTTTTTACAGATTTACTCTTTTGAAATAACTCCAGAATTTAGGATTTGTACAGTATTTGTCTGAGAGGAGAAAACCTTTGCAGACTGCTGTTGTTATATATGTTCTTCTAAAAGATCCTTAGTGGAACAAGATAATTCCACCTATGTGTCATCATTCAATGTAAGTGTAAAGTTGTCAACAGATTGTGCAGGGCGATGAGCACTCTGGTTTCCTTCATACTGAAGTAAGATATATGTGTGTTGTTTCCTTCCATGTCACCTGGAAGGTTGCCCCTGAGTATTGCCAAGTCATACAATTAACACTGCTGAATTCCCCATAAGAATCTGCACTTCTGATTTTCTAACCACACTAAGTGATTCCAGCCCCAGACCAGCTTCAATACTGAGTAACACCAGGTACAGGTGACGAGAAAACTTGTACATGTTTATGTACAACAAAGGCTTTACTAAAGCAAGACAGAGGATTAGCTTAGAATACAGAATGATTTCTCCATTTTCCCTTTATTTTTCCTTTTCTCAGAGGGTGAGGAAATGGGAAAAAACAGCCTCTCAGGTCAAGGTTGAAGACTTTGTAGTGCAGAACAACAAAGCTTGACTGTGATAATCTACAGAGCACCTGCCCTGAGGATAAACAAACAGTTCACATTTTTGTGCTTTCAAATATGGTCTGAGCAAAATAGCCCAAGCAAAAGATTCTTTTGAACCTTACAGGAAAGGAAAAATGGAAATCTTAAGAACAAACAAAGTATTTTATATCCTGTGATGGATTTTGTAACAGAAGCTGTAGCATGCAAATCGAATTGGTCAAAATCAACCATGTCATTAACCCCATGATTGGATCCAAGACATGAAGGTGTTCTCCTAGTTGTTACCAACTCATTCTTGAGCTTAATTTTGTCTTCCATCCCCTGTACCTTGCTGATGTCAGAAGCACACTGCTTACCTCATGAACCATGCCTGAGTTTAGTCCCTTAAGCAGGGTGATTTTTCCAAAAAGTTTTCCTGGTTGTTGTACTTTAATATTCTTTCCATATACTCCAGAACATTCCAGTACCTCCTATTCTTTACAGGCTGAATAATCACATTTTTAGACTCTGCTGTTCTAAAGCCTTCTCCTAGCTAGTAGAATTTTCATAACTAACACACTGCACACCTATCACATGCTCCATGCTGATCATCCCACTGACATGCATGCAGGTTTTTCCTCCCTGTTTCGCATTTCTGTTGTTCAAATATGGTGTTGATGAGAATCCAGGAGAAGTCTTGCATGATCTCTTCTCTGTGCATGATACACTCTCCAGCCTTTATGAAAATGTTATTTGGGATAATCCGTTAAGGAACAAGTTTCCCTTTCAAGTCTTGGACTTTGGTCTCCTAGCACTAACATGGAGCCAATGGGCTTCTGATGACTTTAATTTTACTGCAGATTATATTCTGAATTATATAGAAATGCAAAATAACTGAGGAGAGCATTGACAGACTGTGTAGGGAACCATTAACCAAGAGTACATGGTTAAGCATAGGTATTAAGCTGTGTGTTGCTGAAACACAGACTAAGTGAAAGGGAACACAAACCTCAGGAGTTCACATCAGGCTGAACAGCAACAACTGAGTCCAGCAAACAGATACGCTTGGATTTCCAGAGGACAGACTTTGTCCTGTTGAGGAGAGTGGTTGACAGAGTTGCTTGAGCGGCAGTCCTGAAGGGAAAAGGAGTCCAGGAAAGCTGGACATACTTTAAGAAGGAAATCTTAAAAGCACAGGAGCAGGCTGTCCCCATGTATCAAAAGACGAGTCGGTGAGGAAGACCATACCGGCTGAACAGAGATTTGGCTGCAACTCAGGAACAAAAGGAGAGTTTATGACCTCTGGAAGAAGGGGCATGCAACTCAGGAAGACTACAAGGATGTCATGAGGTTATGCAGGGAGAAAATTAGAAGGGCCAAAGCTTTGACACTGTCTCCCACAGCATTTCCCTGGAGAAACTGGCTGCTCATGGCTTGGATGGGTGCACTGTTCACTGGGTAAAAAACTGGGTGGATGGCCAGGCCCAGAGAGAGGTGGGGAATGGAGTTCCATCCACCTGGGGCTGTCACCAGTGGTGTGCACCAGGTCTCAGTACTGGGACCAGTTCTCTTATCACATCTTGATTAATGATCTGAACAAGGGGACTGTGGGCATCCTCAGATGTGGATGGCATCAAGTTGGGTGAGGGGAAGGACCAAGGCAGTGACTCTCCCCCTGTGCTGGGCTCTGGTCAGGCTACAGCTCAAATCCAGTGCTCAGTTTTGGGTCCCTCACAACAAGAAAGACAATGAGGGGCTGCAGTGTGTCCAGAGAAGGGAACGGAGCTAGGGAAGAGTCTGGAGCACAAGACTGATGAGAAGCAGCTGAGAGAGCTGGGGATGTTTAGCCTGGGGAAAAGGAGGCTCAGGGGGAACCTTATCACTCTGCCTGACAGGAGGGTGTAGTGAGGTGGGGGTTGGTCTCTTCTCCCAAGTAATAAGCAATAGGACAAGGGGAATTGGCCTCAAGTTGTGCCAGAGGAGATTTAGATTTGGGATTGGGAAAAATTCCTTCCCTGAAAGGGTTGTCAAGCCCCGGAACAGGCTGCCCAGAAAAGTGATGGAGTTACCATCCCTGAAGCTATTTAGAAGATGTGTAGATGTGGTGCTTAGGGGCATGGTTTAGTGATAGACTTGGAATTGTTGGGTTAACTGTTAGACTTGGTGATCTTAGAGGTCTTTTCCATACAAAAAATTCTGTAGTTCTAGGCTTGCTGCTGTCCTGAAAGTTGTTACTGACTACAGCCAGGCTTCATCTTGATCCCACTGGAAATCCCTAACAAAATTCCTATTTATTTCCATTGCTGAACAATCCTGGAAATAACAGAAACATTTATATGCAAAGAAAGTGTGTGTGTATGTGTGTGTGTGTGTGTGTTTATGATTCTCCTCTGGGTTCTATTTTCTGTAGAATCAAAGTCCCAGTTCCCATTTCATGATGAATCTAAGTCTTCACTTCTGTTAGCACCACAGAGAAATCTCTGACAAGACAGATGTCTGCAGCCACCAGAAGCCTTAAATTGAGCACCTAAAAATAGAAAGCTGCAGAATTTATAAATATTTTTGCAAATCAACCTTTTATAACTACCCTCCTTTTGTAGCAGTGGTAGTTAGCATTGAAATCCAAGTATATTTCAGCAAAAGAGAAAGCTGACCAAGCAGCCCAAAAAATTCTGCAGAGTTCTGCAAATTGCAGGAGGCCCAGGGAAGGAAATCACTGCATGCCAATTTTTCCCACTGATTTCTATTGTCTCTACTTATCATATGTAACACTAGGAATGCAGTGTGTAGCACTGTATCTTCCCCACAATTCTTACCTAGCTAATAGCCTGATTATGTTTTATGACTTCATATTCTCATTCAACGTAATTTACTCTTCAGTTACAAAATATGACTGTCCCCAGAGAAACATCCAGCCCTTTGTTCTCTTTGTTCACAAATTAGTTTGGAGAAGGATCGACCGGTAGTGTAGAAAGCCTGTATTGGATCTGCTAAGATCTCTTCCTATTCAGATTTGCTTTCTGTGGCTGGAGGCTACTCTTGATAGTTATTTGGAATGAAATATTGTTCATCCCCTTAACAAAGAGATAGTTGGTTCCATTCAGTACTTCCATGAACCTCAGACAGTGTTTATATAGTGTGTATTCAAAACACGCCAGCTATTTCTTACCATCATGTAGTTTCTCTGACCATGGGCTGGGCTTCTCTTTTATTAGAAGGCATCTGTTTACCTGGCATCTCTTTTTGTTCTTTTGTATCTTTCTCTGTGCAATCATTTCCTAAACTGCCTGAGCAAATTTGATTATGAAGAGGAAGAACTGCAGAATTTCCCTGAGGTGGTTCCTTCAGCTTTTCTTCCAAAGACTTGCTCCTGCCTCCCTATTTCACACCTGCAGTTGGATACTCCTTACTCCCCTTCCCTGCCTCGAGCATGTGGACATTGCTGTGGAGCCCATGAGCAAATCACTGTGGATGATTTCCATTTTTATCTCATGTCTCAGTAAACCTCCTTCTGGAGACTTCTCTCTTGTGCATCCCATAACGCATTTCTGGTTTCACATTGCTACTGGAGCAATCTGTGCCAGATAGGAACAAATGCAGAGGACTCTTTTAAGTAGAAATTTACTCAACCCTAGTAATTTCACCTTCTAGGAGAGATCTTTGCTGATGAATAGATCTCTAAAAATTTATCTCTACCACCAAGGCTTTGCCATGGAAGTCAAACCAGTGTAAGCTTCTTGATGAGGATCAAGTACTGTGTATAAAAACTGCCTGTATTGCTAACCAGACTTCTCTAATTATATAAACCATCCTGCAGAAGATTTCTTTTGCTGCTCAGGTGATTTCCTTTCCTAGCTATTTTGGCAAAATGCTGCCTATCCAGTGCTTTGTAGGCTAAAAGGATCCCTTACGGAGGACTTTTTTGGACCAGGTGAATTTTTCTATCGGCCTGCTAAGAATATCTATGAAAATCTAACTTGGGTCATACCACAGCCTTTGGTTTAGCTGCAGGAGTGGGAACACAAGAGAAGGAAGGCAAGAGGCACTTCTAGTGCAGCCAAAAAAGCCCGTAACAGATCTCGGTATGCCCAATGCAGCTGAGTATATCCACTGTCATCAGAGGATGTGAGCACTGACAGTACGTATTCTTCCTCTGCTGGGTGTTGAAGTCATCATGGACAAGACATAGTAGGTATTTTCTTGTGCTTATGCAGCCCATTGAAAATGCTGGGCCAGATGCACAGCTCCTTTAGATTAATGCCAGTGCACCTCTTCACACCAGCTGACAGCCTAGCCCACAATGCACTAAATGCTATTTATTATTTTATTTTGTTTGCTAGAGTGACAATGGAAATGACAGTGATACACAGGTCAATTCAATCCTGCTGACATAGCCTCAAGGGGTTTTATGTTTGGGGGTTTTTTTCGCCCTCTCCCAAGAGAATCTCCCTTACAGTTTTATATTTGGTAAGGTTTATTAAATAAGATCAGCGTATTAACAGTCTCATAAGCTTGCTATTTTTTGTATCTCTTTATTTCTTTAGCTTTATTAATCATCATGGTACTTGAAGTTGCTAGCATGAAAAACGCACTGTAAGAATAAATAATCATTATTAATAAAGTGCTTTCATTAAATGATCTGTAGGATTAAACCCTTATTAAAGTAGTATTATTGGTCATGATTATCATTATTATTACATATTAATTAGTCGTAGCAAGATAGTGCAGCTTTCAGAATTATCTTTACCAAAGTCGGTTAAATACGAAGGTTTCAAATTGCAATAGATTTAGTGGTTTAGGACATGGTACTGGGATTATAGATAATATTATTTATTCAGTTCAGTACTTGCAAAGAGCTGATGATGTGCTCAATGCTGTGCGCAGCAGAATTTGCTGTCTGAAACATGTACTTTAAGAAAGGGAAATGATATAGTTGCATTAGAGTAGGGGTTTTTTTTTCTGAAATCCAGGAGTTCAGTCTTGTTTATGGCTCTGCTACTTCCTATGTCTATTAAATTTCATGCTTTAGCATTTATTTAATCTTTCTCTGACTCAGTGTATTGATGTGCATAAAGAACGTTCCATTAATTAATCTGTGTTCAGCTTTTTGAATTATAGGTACCACGTAAGGGAGGAGCATTTTTTCCCATACCTGAGAAGAAGCTGCAGTTGACATGGATTGCCATGTCTGTAAACTCTTCATAGATGGAGTGCCTGTTTGGTTAATGGAACTGTGAGGTGACGTGATGGGCAGATTGTGTACAGCACACTTCTCTCTTTTTCTTTTATCTGAAATGATACTATTACTCCTGCCCTTTGATGCAGTAACCTAGACAAGCTTCAAGAGACATGGGATAAGAAAAGACTGACAAATAAAATATTGTTATGGCAGGTGTCATGAGATGGTACTGTTATATAAAGTCTTACAAGTTCTTTTTTTTTCCCACCTTATTATGTGAGCAAACGTTCAGTCTTGGAAGGAAGACCCACTGTGTTCATAAATTTTCTTTTCCAAGATCCTGGCTAGAGAAAGTCAAATAAATAATTCATTTTGTTGCCTTGGCCTGTGGATGGAGTTGTTCTGAGGACAGATACTCTCCAAAAGACAGGCATTAGTACTTGGCTAAATTCCTGAGCAAAGCCATCGCCCTGCTGCTGCCATCTCTTTTCCAGGTCTAATTTTACTTGTTGCATGCTCTCTTTATGTCATGCCTCAAATTTAGCATCACAGGCTTTTCAGGGGCAAGACTCTGTGTGAGATAGAGAAACCCAGCTTAGGCACTGATTCTGCCTGCAAAGCAGGACCAGGTGGGGAAGTTAAAAATGACAGTCCCAGGAGCCACCACATTGAAAAGGGAACTAGTGGGTGAGGCGGGAGCAGATGCCCCAGGGAAGGACAGCCCTCTGGCCTCTGAGTGCATAGGTGTCACCTGGCATTCTGAAATTTCTCTTGAGGATTAGTACCCAAAGGAAGTTGACCCTTTCCTACCAAACAGAGTGAGGGAGAGACCATTTGGGGTTTTTTTCTGCTAACTGGACATCTTCTAGGAAATGGGAAGCTAAATGTCCCTCTGCTAAATCTGGCATATAGAATTAAATTTAGGTCTCGGAAGGGCTCTGCCCACCAGGCTTTTTGAGTGCTGTGGGCTCTGTCAGCCTCTTCCAGTGTCACTGCTACAGTTTGTGTTTTATGCTGTGAAATACCAATGGTTGAATTACTTCAGTGAATGAGATGTCCTAACTTTGTCACCTGCCAAGTGAGTGACACAACCATTGTTTTATAGGATATTCCTGTCATAACCTTTCTGAATGTTTTGGAAGAGCCTGACACTCTTAAGAGATGGAGGAGATCCAGGTTGAGGTTCCCATCCAAGAGAGGCACAGTGGGGGTTAAAAAGTGGATCACCCAGGCCACAGGCACATACCCCAGCTCCTACAGCGTAGGGTTTAGTACATGTTTAAAGGTATTGACTAAACTGGTCCCTGCTGGTTAGTAAATAGTCTGCTGTGCTGAGTAACCTGGTCTAGATTCTTGCCATTAGTGTGCCACGGGGGGCTTAACGTATTATGGACATAATGGCTCTTCCTTTAAAAGCACCAAACTCCTCTTGCACTCAGTGTCATTTTGGGGTATGCAAGGAATGCACGAGCAGGCTGCTGAGAGCAGCAGCCAGTCATTTGAGCAGTCTGAACTTTTTGCTTGGCTGCCCTATTTAAAATGGGTACCAGTGGAGCAATAGATTGGCATCTGATGTTAGTTAGGAAAAAAACCCTACACACTTAAGTGAAACAGTAGCAAAGTGATTTTTTTGTAAATCTCTGGAATTAATAATTACAGCTATTTGAGAAGAAAAACAGTATCATTCATACTGAAATATATTCTCTTCCCTCCCACAGGGGAAGCCTGTGTAGGTGTGGAGCTGCAGTCTGGGAAATTAAAAAATGCAAATTAAAAAATGCAAATGGAAAAGAGAGGCATTGCTTGCTGCAGTGCTCTAAGGGTTTTCTTGAATAGCAGCAAATTAAAGAAATGCTATGTAATCAAAGTTTATATCAAGCCTATGAAAGAAAAGCAGCATTATCTCTAAATATAGTGGTAGTACTCTGCTCCTGATCCTTTATATTGTGTACATATTACCAGTAAATTACAAAGATACTGTCTTATGGGTTTCAACAAGTCCTTGAAGAAAATGCACATTACCCTTTTATATGCCACTTTATTCTGTTGTATTAAAACATGATGATTAGGAAGGAAAAGGTAGTTGGGCTACTTGTTTTTCCAACTCAGTTCATTCAGGTTCCTTTACTCCATTTCCCTTTTCTGTCAGTACCAGCAAGGGCTTCCCAACTGGAGCCTTTTGCTGCCAATGGTAATACAGGTCAATCAGATAAAGTGCACTGATTGTATAGAAGTTTAGGTAGTAGATTGTTGTGTCTTCCACATCTTCTCTCAGTTTATCCATATATAACACTATCCACCTGCTTTTCTCAGTTTCACATCAACTTCATTTGTGATCTGTTTGCAACATTTCCCACAAAAGGCCGACACAACCCATCTAGGGAAAAGAAATGCACATGCAAATATTATCTGCTCAGTGCTTCAAGATAAGCTCAGTGCGGTGAGAAGGAAGGTAAGCAACATGGGCACTTAGGAACTTCCCAGCATAGGGGTACAGAATGGCAATATCCAAATGGATTAACAGCACAGAGAGTGGGCAGTGTGGCTGAGGAGAAGGAGAGAGAATCAGGCAAATGGTGCATCCTAGCAACATCCAGGTAACCTGTGGTCTCCAAGGCAATATGTAACTGGTTTTGAGAGGGATGAGATCACTGCCAACTAAAATGAAAAATAAGCTGTGATGGAAACTCATATTTATTTGATTGGTAATTACAATCCCTTTCTCCAGCAGAACTCAGGATATGTTGGGCATGTCTAAGAACGGAGGCATAGCCATAAACCATGTAACTGGGAGTTTCACCAAAGGTAAGGAAACTCTCTTTAGGTTTTGATTCCTCTGTTTGAAAGAACTTGTTTTCCTTTGTGCTGTGGTGATTTCACAGATTTCATTATTTTTTTGTGATTCTTGGTCAGCAAACTCCCTGCAGCCAGAGATTTGCCCATGACAATATCTGGGCTCCTGCAGAGATTGGGTGGAAAGTAAAATAGAAATGGAAGTTTGTGGAGTCTTCTTTCCTGGAGTGTTAAGGAGAAGCTTGCAACCACAGCAAGATGCAGAGCCTGGAAGTTGTGAAAAGGAGAGCAGATTTGTATAAAAGCAACACAGACTTTACGCAAATGCTTGTGACCAGAGTATTCAGATTCTTTTGGCTGCAAATGTGCCTGCAGCCTGAGCTGTACACAGAATGCAGCTCTGTGGATTTGGCAGATTGAGGGAACGAAGACTTCAGCAGAATCTCTAGGTACTTGAAGAAACTAGGCCAAGCACAGCCAGGTAGATAGCCGCTGAATAAAATATTTTTTAGATCCTGATTTTAATTAAAATAAAGCATAACTACCCCATTGTGACACCACTACAGTTTACGATTCTTTCTTCATTTATTTAATGAATCAAAGCAGATAAATCAGTTCTTGCAAATAGTGCTTGCAAAGTCTCCTAGATTAAGAGATGAAACTCAGATAACCTTCACCAAATATGTTAATAAAACCAGAATTAGCAAAATCCCCCAAATACCTTTATAGATGAAAAATACTAAAGGGATTTGAAAACTGCTCTTAACAATAGTTGTAAATAGACTATTTTTTAATTTAATACTGTAATATAGGATATGCTGCTTACTGTTCATACTTAGAAGACAGAGGGTATTTTAATAATAATCAGGCCTAGATCAAGATATCCTGCAATGGAAAAAAGGTGGCATTTTCAGACCTGTTATGACCATGTGATGCGGTGAGGTGAGCAAAGATTCCTCCAGAGCATCTTCTTGAGATACTTCTTCAATTTCAATGACTTTCCCTTTCTCTTGGTCTGTCAAAGAGGGAATTAAAACAGAACTGCATTGGGAGTGCAAAACACTCACTGGTAGACTGCAAAAGTCACTTACAATGTGACCTTTACTGGCTCAGGAGATGAGCTTCTGCAATCCCAACCAATTACTGCAAAGGACTGTCATCATCACTGCTTCTTTACTCACTTATTGTATCTTGACAGACTTTTGTAACTAGTCTAGCTCTGCTCCCAAAGGAGCAGTTTATTACAAAAGTACTTAAGTGTTTCCACAATTAGCATTCCAAATACTTCATGGTACCACATATGAAACACAGGTCTACCTCTCCTTTGATATTTTAATCCTAAACTGAGGTGGCCACTCAAATTTTACCTTCTCTGCAGTGTGCATTTAGCAGCCTTGAAACTCTTCCAAATTATCTGGCTTTAGCTGCTTAGAAGAATCCATTACTCTCAAATTCAAGTACCATAATAAAAGCTGCTGTAACACCAGGGGTCCTCAAAAGGTCTTTGCCCAATTCACCCAACATAATCAAAGTGCTTGTAACTAGACATTTATGTTACATTCCTTATTTTAGTCTATTTTTAATGTAACTAGCATTGGGAAAAGATGGTGAGTTTCTCAAGGTCTTAGAATAATCTAATAGATCTTTTCTATTGGGTCTTCTGTTCTTTACACTCATCCCTTGCTCCTGACAGCTAGAGTCAAGTTCTGCTACCAGGAGTTACTGGTTTTATTGGTATCAGTAGTAGCTGTTCTGAAGCCTCTAAAATGGCTAAAGAAGTTACTGAAGTCATTATCATTTCTATGGCAAAACAAGTCGAGGTGTCAGGCTCATCCTTTTCAAACCAACTAAATCATACCTTCCTGCCCTGACATCACTGGAATTACCCATCTGTTTCCTGTATTTTAGTGCCTTGTTGATTTGAGGAGTGCCTCGCTCATGTTTCTAACTAAAAGTGATGTGCTGAAGCACATCAGCAGGCATTGAAGCAAGCTTGCAGCACCTATTCAGTGAAAGGATTGACAGACTTTTGCCTCTAGAGCTATTAATCTTGTACCTTCCAAGCAGAGAAATCAATAATGTTTTGGAAAGTCAAATTGTTCATAATGGAACTGTGGGTGGTGTCAGTGCAGAAAAAACCCATAGTTACTGGAAAATACAGAGGAATATATGCATTTATTTGATATTGAGTGGTGTGTATCAGAAACAGAGCAAATACCTCTAGCAAGAAACAAATGAGGAAATTTTTGTAACAGCCTTGTTGGCCAAGGAAAGGGGAAGACAGATCTAAAACCAGAAGAAGCAGGGCTGTACAAAGTAATAATCAAATGCAAGTAGTAACTAGAGCTGGGCTACAGTGCATAACCTTTTCCTTCAAATGTAGATTGAAATCTTTCCAAATATCAATTAATCCCTAATCTACCATGCATTTCCTAGTTGCTTCCTGTGCATTATTAATGGACTGGTCACCCTGAGATGAAGGTAGGAAGTAAAAGCAATTAAATTCCTCTCCCACCCCTGCAGATACAATTGACCTAGAGGATTCAGCTACAAGTAAAAATGAAAAAGCTCTAAAAAAGAATAAACATGGCCTGCTTGCCTGAGCCAGACTGTGTAGTTTAAAAAATTGCATGCAAGAGCAACAGCAAGCTCCCTTTGTATAAAATACCAAATCCTAAGATTCAGGACTGATGAAGGAAAAAAACCCCAATCTCTGCTGATTTTTCCTAGTGTTGTCCTGTAGTTGAATGAAAACTTCAAACCAGAACTCCAGACACTAATTCTTTTTTCAGTGTAGAAAAGAAAAGCCCATCTGTCTCCTGGGAAGTATTGATTCCATTTGAATTCAAAGAAACAATTTTAACTTCATGCTTTTGTGGAGGGTGATGGCCACAGAGTTCAGGAAGGCTTCTGACTGTGTAATACAGTTAACTCTGGCCTGAGAGTGATACAGTCATCCTAGCCTGCAATTCCCAACAGATCAGTCAGCAGTCATAACAAGGAGAGCTCTGTGGCTGCTGTTTGCATGCTAACATTAAAGGTTTGTGTTTGTTTCCACAGTGTTGTAACCCTGAGGTGCAAGTCTATTCCTTTTGCCCTGTTCAGCATCACTGGAGATAACATACTAGGCTAAAATAGGTGTATTTCCAAATCACCCCGATTATCCTTCTGTTTAGAAAAAAGTCTCCTATCTTAACCAAGATTATGTTACCAAACTTGGGGTGTATGAAGAACTGGCTGTTAGAGGAAGAAGGAGGAAAGCACTGACAATGCCTACACAGGGAAGAAAGGGGAGGGAGGGTCATGTGGTTGTATTGAAGTAGAGGTCCACTCTCAATGTCTGTGAGTGAGGTCCTTGGCTACACCCATCCTGTATGTCACTAGGAAGATTTCTCACTGTTGGTCGGCTCTCTGGAGACAGCCAGTAGATGCTGCCGTTAAGGTCCACAGTGAGTGAGCCACACCTGGCTCTCCTGGCCGTGCAGTCCTGGTGCAGCCTGGAGAGCCCCAGAAACCAGGGTGGACTCGTGCTAAAGGGGTGAGTTGGGCTGGCAGCGGAGCCCAGCTGAGGATGACTGGGATGGGAAACAGGAGGTGTTCGTTTTGCACTGTAATGAAGAACAGCTTTGGAAACAGGGGATGCAGAAAGATGGGCTATTAGCTGAGACTGGAGTGACCATAAAACAACAGACAGGATGCAAATTGGTATTGTCATAAAGTACTCAAACAAAATTGTATCAAGTATTAAAAGCTCTGCTTACATGCCAGCAAGAACTGAGTAAAGCCACAGAACATGAGCTTGATTCTGTGCCTTTTAATGAGACCATTGTACCCATTCTTCAAAACAACATAAATTAAAGAGCAACCATCCACTTTGATTTTGAATTTCCATGTTTGTCAAACTGAGTTTCTAAAGTGATTTTTTGCTCTTTTTCTTTTAAAAAGAGAAAAAAATATGGAGATCACAGTATAGTTTAATCACTTGTCAAAATTCTTTTTTAAAAATCAAAGCTGTTGAATTTTCAATAATCCATTTTATGGATATAAATTACTATGTTTTACTCTTCTATGATTTAAAACTGATTTTATTAATATTAGCAAAAATGCCCTCACAGACAGACTGAACTCTTGTGCCTTAACTCAAATCCCAGCTAATTATGGCTCAGCTGCAAACTTATAAACCCTTGAAAAACAAGGTTTATAAGAGAAGTATTGACACAGTCTTAACTATAGCCATGTGAATGGAGCCACTGTAATATTGTTTGGAAAGAGTGTTCTAAAAGGGAATCTTTTATGAAAAGAGATGCCAGCTGTTCACTTTGGAAACATTTATTTCATTGGCTCGTGATAAAATTGGCTGTGGAAGATATTATTCTGAAACACAGCAACTTCTTAATTTCATTATGACCTGAAGTCACTGAGAAAGACATGATGCCTAAGAGCAGTGAGAAAAGGATTGCCACTGTTGGTTTTGCTTATATTGCTTTTCAACAAGTATACACATTGTCTTAGAATAATTAATGCTGGACAGGCCCTCAGAAGGTTATCAAATAACTCCTGCTCAGAGCAAGAGAAAATAAAAATGCATTATTTTTATTTCATTTTTGAAACAAATATTTTCTTTTTATTAAAAAAATAAATGCACTTGCTTTGCTTTGAGAGGACAGAAGTCTACAAGCATGGCTAGAACCCCCTGCCAACCACATCCATGCTCCACAGTCCAGGATTGCATAGGAATAGGTGGCTTTAACCACAAGAACCCAAAGCCCAAAGAGATAAGTAAGAAAAAAAACAATTAAAGAAACAGAGAGCAGTGTGTCCTGTTGACTGGCTCATCATCTGCCACGTGGATTGTGAGTCAGGAAGGTTGCTGGGTCTGGGAGTGAGATCCAGCATCTGAGAGCTGGCAGGGGAGATGCCACAGCTGAAAATGCTGCTCCAGTGATATTTTTCTGCAGAGAACCTAACAGGAAATAGCTGTCTACCCTCAATAAGAAGATCTGGCATGAGTCTCCTGTACATCATGTGAAGCTTGTTCATCTCACAGCATCCCCTTGTCTCAAAATTAAAGGAGAGGTATGGAGTGGTGTATCTCTGTATGTGCCCAGGTACTCCTGGGTATGAAGTCCTGAAACTATACCCTACATATCCTATATTATATCTATGTATCTCATATTCTGGCATATTTTAATGGTGCAAAACTCTTTTAAATGCAGGGGAGGAAAAAACTTCATTTTCCTTGAGTTATTTTTCTGTAACGTCCATGCAGTGCTGAGACCCAGATCTGCGTGTGTTCATCCCTTATTGCTACATCTCCTTGTCCTTGAACAGTGCTAATGAACTTCTTGTACTGGCCAGTGTCTGCTGCTATTATTGACTGCAGTCTCCATCCTCTGCCATGTCACTGAACTTCCATCACCATTGGCTTCATTAGCAATTATTGTTTTGGTGAAAAAATCCTATACCACATATTATGGGATGACCTGAGGCCGTTATGGAACTGAACATTCCCATAAGGATAATCTAGCCATAATATATCAAAGTGCTGAGAAAATATCCTTTGTCTCAGGTCATGTAACCAATGTGGCTCTTAAATGTTTTAAAAGCAGTTATATAACTGGCATTTAAAATGTTTTATTGAAAACCCTTAATGCTACTGTAACTAAAATGACCTTTAGTGGAGTAACACACATCACATCTTAAAATGAGATTTGATTAAAAATATCAAATGTTATAATGTGCTCATAGCTCTACATGCACCATCCTGTCATACCAACCACAGAGGCAGATGTACTCGCTTTGGCTTTTCAGTATTATTTTCAGCTTAAATTTATAACCTAGTTACTTTACAAGGAATGATTATTATGAGCTTTTAAACATTCCTTGCAATATTTGACATATGAACACTTTATTATTGGTATTTTTTATGAACAGGTGGTATCTTTTAAGGCAGATGTTCCCAAACAGTAAGCATTTGATCTAGGGAGAGTTGGCTGATCAGAGGATTCTCACTGGCTTCTCTTCTCTTCCTGTGCTATGATTAGATCTTTCTGAGAAACAAAAAATGCATCCATTAATCTGTACTGTCATAGAAGAAACCACAAAATTGCAAAACGTAGAAAGGTGATTTTACATGTTAATGCAAAGCAAGACAGCCATTAAATTTTTTTTCCCCCTTAAGAGATTGCCCTTACTAGAAGCAATTTTAAAAGCCTCATAGAGAAACATACACTTGAAAAAATATTAAATGTCGTGTTACAAGTCATATAGTGCTGATGTCTGGAATTTTGAACACAAAACCATCTGAATAGTAAGAGTGGAAATGTATTTGAACTCAGGATAACAAAGCAAGAAGTAGAACAGATACACAAGTGGGGGGAAAAAAACCCCAAACAAAACAGATTCCCTGAATGACAATTGAAATGAGAGATACTTTTAAAAAATGGAGAAATGCTCTCGCTGAGACTATCTAGCCCACTGAGAAACACAATTCTTTTTTCACTTTCAAGTACTCTGAAGAGGGCTAGGTGGAAAAAAAACTTACTCCAACAGATGAGAGCAAAAGATCTTTTTATCTTTCTATTTACTTTCCTGTCTAGTAGCTCTTTCCCCACAACCTCACAAGCACTGGTCTTTCCAAACAGATTATCCTCACTATTTCACAGGTAGGAAGTTGAGTCATGAAGGAGTAAAGCAATATCCAAGATCACCAAGAAGGCTTGTGAGAGGTAGAATCAGGAGCTGAACAGTCTGTAACACATGCTTTCTTCACATAAATATTCTTCCCACCCCAAATTTCACTCCTAGTGCCTATGCAAATATCTCACTCACATTAAACTGATGCGTGCAGAATGGGAAAGACTTTTGTTTATATGGGATTGGCTGGAGCAGGATTCAGGAACCCAGAGGATGAATTTGTTACCAAGGTGTTCATAAGCGAACTGAACAAATACGTGGCCAAAACAGACATACAGCTTTGGAAAATACACACAGAAGTACTGGGGGAAGGTTTATCAGAAGTGTTAAGGAAATAAGGGACAGCAATTAAATTTAAAATTAATAAAATGGACTTGGTAACTTCCCCATATCTGTTCATGCTTTCAGAAAGTCACCTCTACCCCTATGAACTTACAAGGTACAGCCACAAGCTTTTAAATACCTTGGTGCAATTCTAATAATTGAACAGTTATGGCAGTAATTTGGTAACAGCTGTGGCAAATAAGGGAGAGTCCTGAAGGGAGGCAAAGCTTTTGACGCTTCCTGAGTGCTGCTGGGGAAGAGGCTGCGGGTCTGCAATGGTGAGAGGAAAGGCTGAATAAGAGGGAGCACTGAGGGGCTGGAAGCAATCCAGAAGGCTGGAGGAGCCTGGAACCACAGTGAGGAGAGATGGGAGCATTAAGTGAGTAAGAAACCCCAGCAAAACAAGTGTTGTACTGACAGTTGCTTGAGAAATGGTGCTTCGGGTATGAAATTTGTTTCTTTGTGGCTGGTATTTGACTGTGGAGATTGTAGAGGTTGGCTGGTTGAGACAGAATTGGTGCTGTTGTTGTCAGAGGTGCTACATAGAATGGGGTTGATATCTGAAGCTGTGGGATGTTTTTGAGTTGAAGAAAGTTAAGAGTCCTGTTAAATGTGTTTAAACAGAAGCATAGAGAAGGCTCTAATGTTGTTAGCAATTACACAAACCCCCTGGAAGTTGAAACCAACCAAATGCTGCAAAGAGGGAGGTTTGAGGGGGTTGAAAATAACTCCAGTTGTGAGGATCATACTGAACAGTCAGATCAGCATTTGTGCTCAGTCAGCCCAGAACTTGTCTGCCAGAGAGTTTGATTTTTGCGAAGGGAGAACAATGGAATCGCGCATGCAAAAAATGATGCTTTGTGGAGGGGAATGTTTCTTGACCAAAAGGAAACGGCAGACATTGGGAGCACAGGCTAAACTGATTTTTAAAACTTAAAAATGTGAGCAAGAAAAGATAGGAAGAAATAAGATAAATGGAACAAGCAGAAACAATAATATCCCTGAATAAATAGCTCCAAAATCACTGGATAAAATAGGCATAATGGTGGTAGCAGCTCCTGTGTGCTATGAGCCATGGCAGAGATATCAGTGAGCTTGTAGTGTGTTACTCATTTTGGTACTTTTGCAATAATAAATGAGTGGAAATGTCACTATGGAGCTGGGAAATCAGTATGTTTCCCATGGAATTTCTTCTAAAAGGGAAACTTGAAATAACCCAGAGAACAGTAAATCCCAGTAAATGTTTATACACTAAACTTCACTCTGATGAGCAGCTCAGTCCCCCTCTGCTGCAGGGCCCTGGAGTAGAGCTGGCAATTAATCTCCAATTGCTTGGGTGGGAGCAGTTCACAGCTGAAGGGGCTCTGTGGATTATAAATCTGGCAAGCAAAATGGGAACTCGGAGAACTGGTAATGAGGGAAGTGCCAATAGTTACAGCTATAATCACCAGAACTGCAGGGCAGATAGTCGACACCTATATGGCAATTTTCAATTCAATAACTAAAGCTAACGGAGTTGCCTAACAACACCACTGAGCTGCAATTACAACTGGCAGCATTATGTAACTGTGACAACCAGACGAAGTGGAAAAAAAAAGAGAGAGAAATGCATATATATTTCCAGTCCTAGTTACTGAAGGAGTCTGGGGGATGGAGCCCCATATTTGAAAGCTGCAGAGAGAACATGCTACAACCCATTTTGGATACTCCTCATCAATACCCTGGGGATCTACAGACACACACAAAGAAAAGGATTAGACAAAGGCAGGGTTTTTTTCCTTACCATGAAAGTGGGACCAGAACCATATTTTTTCCACTCATTGAATAATGCAATCCAAGTATACTTAAAGAACCTGGAGGCATGGCTAGCCTCAGCTCTAGCCACCAGTATGGAATTTTGCACTGCAATGTTCACATGCTCAAATTTACCATAGCAACCTCCACATCACATTTAATACGCAGAGACATCCCTCCTCTTGCCTGTTTAAAGAGCCCTTGTTAAGTGGTTTTGCTGTATTTTAGATGCCAAGATGTCGGTAAGATTGATGGAAGGGTGCACAATCAAACTTGCAAGGAGAGCCTAGCATCTAGCTCATTATGTAAGAGAATTAGCAAGGCAGTTCTTTTGACATGACAGTCCATTATGGCGGCTGTCAATCATACCTTAACATATGCTTTTTCTGTCCTCTTTGGTGATTTTTTTTTAAAAAAAAGTTGTTCCATTCCTGTTCCTCAATAAGGCGGCGTGTAGATGCTTTGTGTGTGTGCACAGTAGCTGTTGCAGATCTAGATGGGCAGTGCTTTCTCCACATAATTGCTGGGTAACATATAATTATGCACGCATGTGTAATCCTAACTCGTATGGCTCTTTGTCCCAATTATATCTGCACAGAGGCTTCAATCTGCTATTGCTTCTCATCCACCTCATGGCTTTGGCCCTCTCATATGAGATAGTGGTGCTTAGGTATTTTGGTGCAGAAAGTCTAGGTTTGCTTCCTGAGGAAAATGCACCTAGAAGGGCAGTTATATTTACTCATTCCCCCTTCAGGACAGGGAAGAAAACCTTGCACTAAGAGTTGTCATAAAATGACATTGATACCGTAATAAAATGTACCACTTTTCATAAAAAGACTTCCATATAATGAACAGAGAGTAATGAATTTAACCTGGAAGATGATTCAGTGTTACAGTAGTTGGCAAATGAAGAAATAGATGCACGGGGGATCTCGAGTTTGACTCCAGTTCAGTACCCTTCCTCAAGTCTTCTACAACTGAGCCATCACCTATTAGAAAAGAACAAGGATGGAAAGGAAGCAACTGCTTAGAAAGGTTCTTTTCATCTTTGAAAAAACATCCAAGGCGGGGAGGGCGCACCAGAAGGACAGATTGCCTCTGAAAAATAAAGAAGTTCGTCTGTACAATCTCATCTTGACCGGTGTGCTCACTTGAGAGAGATGGTAACTGGCAGTAATGCATGCTAGGAGCCCTGGAAAGTCAACACGTAGCAAAAAATAGTGCATTTGCAAACATAGAATATGTATTACAATAGAATTATCTTTTCGTGATATTTGTAAGAAAAAAAATGCTATGTGTTAGAAGGCAGCTCTTGTAAATTGTAGTTCTACGTGCTTTGATTCACACGTACATCAAGCAGTACAGTTGAGACTAGGAGAACACCACTGGTTTTGGCTCACTCACAGGAGGGAACAGAGAGATAAGTTGGAAAAAGAAGCTTCATTACTGCACATCCATCTTTCTGCCACTTGTTCTTTCTGAAAGTGTCTCTCTTTTCTAGCCCCTGTAAAGTCCCTGTTCTTGCCCTCTGGGGCAACACAAAGATAACTGCTAACACAAACTGCACCAATGGAAAAGAGGTAGCACATCTGTCCTAGCAAAGATGAACTTCCAGAAGGAGGTTAGTTCACTGGGAAAAACAAGGTTCAACTCAGTAAAAATGCTTTATCTTGGTTACAACTTTTATTGGGGTAAGAAGTGGGATTGCATTTTAAGAGCCTAGTGGGTATACAAGGATTTGGGGAGGTTTCTTCCTGAAGTAAGTGTTCTCAGAAAAGTCCTTTAAAATATTCTCTGGTTTCCCTTCTCTTAGTTTATCTGGAAAGAAGTGGTATGCTTTGTTTTATGCTGTTACCTATAATCCTAGGTAGGACTGGTGCATCCATATAAATGCAGATAAATTAAAGGATCACACATATTAAGACTTCTGTCCTGGAAATTGCTGACTGAAGCAAATACTCTTGCTCACAAACACTGGCAATGATTTTGAGGGGGTCGGGCAGAGCCAGGGCTCAAGAGACCTCCCAGCAGGACAGGTCTTGGACAATTGGTATTGTAAGCATTGGCCTTAGTCTTTCTGCACAAATGGATCAAGCATCATTGACTTCACTGGTACTGCTCAGATGTGCAGTGGTGTGCAGATGTTTGCTTCTGACCTTTTAACATTCTTTTCCATTAAAAATCAATAAATGATGCCCTGAAATACCAAGCAGGATGCACATCATTCCAGCTGATTGCAGCTTAGGTGTTTTCCTTTCTGTGCTATCATTTCATAGTCCTTAATAACACTTCCTTTTTTTTCCTTGAGGGAGAGAAAAAAAAATATGCATATATATATGTGTATATATATATATATATATATTCACAACCTGTTAAACAACTTCAAGGATGCTTCGTTCTACTATTTCAGCCATTAGGTGACTCTTCCCCTGGTCCAGTCTGCAATGAAATCAATGGAAAGTGTTCTATTAAATTCATTTGGCTTCAGATCAGATGCTGCCATTGAAAACTCTAATATAGGCAGCCTGGTCTTTGTGATATCTACCATAATGGCACAGTGTGGTCCCAATCCTGCAGTCTGACTCTGGGAAAATCCCTATTGACTTCAATGAGAGCTCTCCTAAACTAAAGATTTCACAATCAGGTAATGAGAAGCAATGAGCATACGCTGCCCTCTCTATTAGATCCTGTAGTCAGACTACTTCTGATGGGCTTCTATAAAGTGATTTTCTCTGGCAATCTGTGCTTGCAGCAGCACCTCCTCTGTTAGTCTCTCAATTCTTCGCTTAACAAAACAGCTTGACTCCGCAGGTGAAAGATTCTGAAATGTTTTAATTAACTAGCTTGAGCACCATTTGATTTCTATCTCCCTAGATGTTTCAGAGATTCCAAACTGCTTGGTTTTGTGACTGCCATCAAACAAGATTTGAACATATGAAACAGGCTGCTGGAAGAGGAAAAGGTGCTGAGTTTATAATGTAAAGTTTATATCAGGCCACTGTAAACAATGTGTGTACACAGCTTGTTATCACTGGGAGATTGCACTAGCAATGCTTCTCAGGCTGCAGGAATAGTTCCAGAAACCGTGGGCCAAATCTTATAGCTCTGATTTAGTCAAAACTCCTATTGATCTCAGATCTTTTGGGTTGAGGCTTTTCTTGAGTTTTAGAGAATGAAATAAAAGATCAATGGGAAGAGCAAAAACACCCCACCTAGAGTTTTTTTTAACTATTCATTTTTCAGGTCACACAGGAATATGCATTTTGCTGGCATTGCACAGAAGCAATTGGAGCTCTCGGTCATACAATGAAATAATTACTGCAGTGTTCTGGCCATATTAGCATAGCTCAGTTCAGTAGGTCAAGGCTGTGCACCTACCACCTCTCAGAGAGAGATCAAAGGAAGGCAATAAAACACAGCGCCAGGAATCCTTCCGAGACATCCCACACCTCGGGCTCCCACACCCTGCCCCAGCTGCTCACAGCACGGAGCAGCTGGAGATAAGGGCTTGGTGTCTGCCTGCAATGAAATATGTTCTTCTTAAAGGGCTCAGAATGGACCTGTATTTAGCACGGGCACAATCAAGCAGGAATAGGTATTATGGTTTATTTGCATGTATCAGCCTGAGTGACTTGCTTACAGGATTTGATATCAGGCTTCTGAAAAAAATAGGGAAAGTAGGCATGTGCAAGGAGGGAAAGCCATCAGATGTCTGTTGTGGCTAGTGGGAACTTTTTTTAGTCCTGCCAAAATGATGAAAATATACCTTTAGTAAAAAGATAAAAGCTAAAATTCTCCTGTAACAACTTGCCTCCATGATCTAAAATATCAGAAGGCTTATAAAGGGATAAAAGCTGAACAGTTTTACCAGTACACCAGCAAAGCACGGTGTACATTTGTGCAATCCAGGATTTGAACATGATTTAGTCTATATGGAATGGGTTTAAAATGTTCTACACACAGTAAGAAACACCATTTACGAACAAATCTTTAATAATCAGTGAAGTACTGCTGGGGGAAATTTTTCTTTTTTTTTTTTTAAAGTCCAGGATTATCACACAGATATCTTTGCAGAATTACACATATTACTGTTCTGAAGTCAAAAACCTTAATCTGTAGGGTTTTTTCCTCCTCACATTAAGCCCAGTAAGCTAAATGAAGTGTTCTGTGCTGCATTGTGTCTTTTCATAGTTCCTGAACAGAAGCCAATTTAAATAGTTAAAATCCATTTACGGGTAATGTTCCTCACAAACACTGCACCACTGAGACTATTTGTCTTTCTGAACTTGTGCTAGTGCTCACTGCATTAGCAGTTTAATCAGATTTGTTAATGAATAATGTTTTGCTTGCAAAGTATATCTTACGTGCATTAAGCTCTTAATTGTGGAGTTGCCACAAGCCCTGGATGAAAGGCAGCGCGCATTGAAGGAGTCGGGGAATCCAGATCCCAGCTGGCTTCCTGCTCCCACTCGCTCCTCCGTGGAATTCCCGCTGGGCGGGTAACAGGCCCTGGTGAGCCCCGTCTGGCTTAGCTGAGCTCTCTGGGTGCTCTGAGCACTGTCCTGCTTCCCTCTGGTCCTGGGTGGGGCTCAGGTAGCAGGGACAAAAAAGATTATTTTTCTGATAAAAGGGATTGTTTTGTGATTTTGTTTGGTTGTTTGTGGCTTCTTTTTTGGCAGCTTGAAACAGATGAGTGTATGGGATGTTGATTCCTGAAAATACTAATTTAAACCCATAGAATAGTTTCTATATTGGTGACTACTGATGCGGTTTTCCCTGCTGATGCCTTTGCTCCAGCCTTGGAGTTTTACTTTCACTCTTTGGTTTAGCATTTTAAGAAATTAACAAAAAAATGGAAGTTTGATGTAAGTCTTGGGCTGTTTTAACTTTCTATTTCTTAATGCCTAGTCCTTACTTTCATCTTGAAGCTTCATTCATGTCTTTTTCTTGAGTGGATGTAATTTATTAGTAAAGTTTATTCACAGTTGGGCATCACAATTCCACAAGCTGGCCAGCTTTTAATAAAGTACAAGCTATCTTCTACATTCTGCCTAGTGATAAATCACAGTACTGTGTATGAAACTTCTCATTTAATTGCAACGTAGAACAGTGGGGCAGAAGTAGGAAGTGAGGTTTTATTTCTCTTTGAAGTTAAACATTCCACTTCTCATTTTCTTATCAAGTTTTCAGTTTCATATGCCTTTGAAATACAGCGATTATATAAAACACTGCTTTGAACTATGTCATAGAAAAGTGTGTGCCAAATTTTTTTAAGGCCTGGAAGTACATATAAACATAAGTTGTTTCACATAATATCTTGTTTTGTGGGTTTTTTTGGAATGCAAACTAGAATACTGAATCAGAGTTAGGCACTTGTCTAAAGACATAATGAAATGGAGAAATTATCAGGTAGGAAATCAGGTCCTGAATACAGGTATTAGTGATCAATTCCTTCCTCAATTTGGCTGGCAAAACACTTTTGCAATGTTTTTAATGTATTCATTTCCCTCCATAGTGATTTCATTTTTTTTTTCCCAGGGAAGGCCAGTATAGTCTCAGGTTGGGTTATCTCAAAGTGCCTTCCTTAAAGCATCTTTTTCAATACTGTGAATTGTAACTTCTATTGAGTCATTCCGAAATCTGTCCAGCTTCAAAGAAATGAGACAGACGTGCCTCATTAGGGTGGTTTCATAGCTGTGTCTGCTCTGTGCCTTCGCTGCTGGGCTGTGCCCCAGCGATGTGAGGAACCTCTGTCTGTGCCCACACAGGGCACAGCTGGGCTGAGCACAGGCAGCCTCGGGCTGTCAAAAGCACCTGTGGCGAGTAAGCTGAGCTCGGTGTTCACTGTCCCTTACCTCAGGTGACACCTCGGGTGGCTCAGAGGTGAAGCAGTGTGCATGTGGGAGACCACTCATGGAAGCCACCACAGATCCATTACCAGCACCTTTCCCCCTCAGCCCCCTCCTTTGTTGCCTGCCAGCCACTGAGCACTTTGTGGGAGGCAGCAGCTCATGGTCCTCGGCTCCCTGAATGTCATCAGAAACTGCCTACACACATCCTCCTCCAGCTGGCTCGGGAGGCGGCGGGCTCAGGTGAAAGGTGGTGCTGACAGCTGGGGCTCCTGGCAGTAGCACAAGGTACTTATTTAGACAGATTCTGTAATATGTGTTCCCCTCTGCCTGCTTCGCTCACTTGCTCCTGCCCTTTCCCAGCTGATACTGGGAATTGCTCTGCTCCAGTGGTGCTAATTCAGTAGTATGGTGCTGGCTTGCTAACCTGGCTCTGGGAAACTCTCTCCTGAGTTTTTTCCTCTTAAAAAAAAAAAAAAAAAATTAAAAAATTCCTCTGGGCTCTCCTGCTGTGGTTCCACAGATCTGGATTAGCTGGTGGCAGAGCAGCGATGTGGCACCACAGTGGCACAGCTGCTTCCCAGGAAGGGGGGAGCTGGGGGCCCTCCTCCCCCGCGGCTCCACCAGCAGCAGCTACCGCGTCCGGGCGGCGAGGGGCCACCGCCGTGTCCCCGGGCAGAGGCGGNNNNCGGGCGCGGGGCCAGCCCCGAGCGGGGCCAAGCTCCGCGCACGTCACCGCCACCGACGGCTCTCCCGCCAGCCTCCAGTTCCTTCCTGGCTTTATTTATTCTTTGCGGTGAGCACCAGCTGAATGCGCCGTTTTATCCCCAGCAGGACAGGGCACACCCAGTGAGGAGAAGCAGAAAGTTCATCGCGGCTCCAGCCAAGCTGGGAGTATCTGCGGGGTCACTGTCAACAGGAGCGAGTGGGGCGCATTTGGCTGGGGAAATATGACGAGTAAAACTTAAGGAAGGAGGCAGAGCCAAACGTGTCAGCTCTATCCAAAGCAGACCTAGGCAAACCTGCTGCCTATTGGGTTGCACCAGCTGCTGTAGCCTCTTTTTCCTAGAGTAAAGGCACAAAGAATCCAGATTGTGGCTGAAAACCTCATTTTATATGTTTGCCGCTCTGGCACTGTATTTTGGCAGTAGAAGAATTGAAATTTTTGAGATTAATGTGTATGTGATTGTTTTCCTTGTGTGTACTTCTGTGGTGCTTACGTATGGGTGGCACACCCCAGCACATCCCACTGACTCTGAAGCTGATCTTACTGCTTTGGGACTTCAATGCAAGTTTATTTGATTGCTCTTAGAAATAACTGTAAGGTTTTTATTTAGCACCCAACACTATGTTAAATTCTTTTTCTCCCTTCCCAGTACACCATGTACTTAGGGGGCTGCTGACCACCCCATACCCCAAGCGGTGTCACCACTTCCCTTCAGCTGATGCCCCAGCAGCCCCTGTGGCAGAGAAGAATATTTCAAAATGTTGCTAAGCTGACACCATTTTTCTGCACACTTCCCTCATAAATCCAGCAGACTTGAGGGAAGTACTTGCTCCATCTTTGGCTCAAGCTAACTTCTGACACCATGTAATGTTTTATAAATACTTGAGAGGCAGGTTTTTCAGGAGAGAAGGCACACTACCTTTTAAGTGCATAAGCAGTCAGCTGTGGCTGATTTTACTCTGGTGTTTGGAAACTTCTGAAGTTTTACTTCAGTAGAACCAGGATTTCACCTTTTTGGTAGATACAAGATGCTCTCAGTAGTTCTGTGTGATTATCAGCACAGTCACATCCACACCAAAATTATTATTTCATTTCTTAGTCATGTTCCTGCTTGCAACCAGATACCTCACCCCTAATACTCTCTGGGTAGCTCTGGTATCTTTTTATGTACAGTCCTATTTCCTTTCTGGACACAGCACTGAAATATGACCAAGTGCCAAGCCATGGTGCCAAGGTATAAAGTGCGTATGAAGAGCAGACTAGTTCATCAGCACAGCAACTGGTGCCATAGCCAGGGGTTTGTGTATAGGTTTCATTTTTTGTGTGAACTGAACTATGCTATAAACACAAGAGAGAAAAATCCCAAGTCAGTGAGAATACTGTTACATAAATAAAGTCATATTTATTTCTTTGGCCTAAGAAAATGTGACTAAAACATTGAGGGAGACCAAAGAGGCAAACCGCCCCCCCCTAAGTAACACAGTAATAAGTGGTGAGTCCAGCTTCCCTCTTATAAACTGGTCAAATGTGCCAGAGCAAGTTCTTAAGCCCTTCAGTGATCACAAGTGGAACAATGCTGCAGAGCACAGAGGAGGGGAGGCTGTTCTTGGCTAGGTCCTGACTAACACTGACCAGTTAGCTAAGGGTGTAGCTGTGGCTGAACCACTGAGCAGCAGTGGATACAGTGAGTGGGGCGGTACTTTGTTTCAAAATGAAGCTTCCTCTCATTAAGAACACATGGAAATATCTGAGGAAAACTGATTTTTAGAACACTTTAGGAAATGGGCAAATTAGGTCTGACAGAATAGTGATATGTAAAACAATGAATCTAAGACAAAAGGTCCGTCAGGGAATTCTCAAGACATCTTTCATAATAACAAAGCCAAAAGCCATGCAAGACATGGAAAGATAATTTTCTTTCAAGATACAGATTTTTTTTTTTTCCTAATTTTCTGGCATGCTGTTCCTATTCAGAGGCCTGGGAGCTTCTCCTGCCTCTGCCTGCAATGCTGGGCCTTGCTTGCACAAGGCATGACCAGTGAGTAAAGTTACTCAGACTTCATATTCACAAAATATTGTTTTACTGCCTGTGTGAGAAATAAAATACTGAGACCTTACTAGTATTCAAGAAAGGACAATTAAATGTTCAGAAACAGGTCATGAGCTTATCTACACTGATATTAACTAGGATAAAAATCTTAAGAGATTTAAATGCTTATGATTCACAACATATGTAAGTACTGACTGATGAGACTTAAGGAAATATTTCCCTCTAGGGCAGGCTTTTCCATAATCAACCATTACAGGCACAGTTCCTCTGGTCCATGATACCAGACTACAGGGACAGCAGGTGTGACCCAGGATGGCAGCTCCCATCCTCCTGCAAGGTAATGGCTGTGGCTGACAATCCCTGTTCTCTTGGAGCCATGCCTGCTGCAAATGTACAGCCCATTTGGGGGTTTCACCAAGGCAGCATGGGGGGTTCCACTTGTTTTTCATCATTTTAAGTTCCTTCCCGCGTAGCTTTGTTAAAAACAGTTCCAAAATTGCTGTGGATTGATTGTTGATCTGCTGTTACTCCCAACTAGCCAGGGACTGGTCCAGCAAGGAGTGTTCTCATACATGTGTGTTGCTGTTGAAGACTGGGCTGTGGGCTATGCAGAGTGTGATTTCAAGACAAGATTGCAGTTAGCCTGGGGGGAAAAAAAAAAAATATATATATATAGGGAAATTACTTCGTGCTCTACTTTGGCAGAGTCTTGCTTCTGTAGTTACCACCTGCCTTACTTCAAGACCAGCAGAAACTGTGAGTAGGACTGGCAGGAAGACAGGTGTGACTTTGAACAAGTACGGTCCTGTTAGATCAGCAGTGAAACCTGTCGGGTCCTGCCACCAAAGACAGAGGTCCTGTCAGGCTGCTGCCTCTATGCTGGGAAACTAATGTCTGGATGTGCTTGTAGGAACAGAGAGTGTCTGATTTGCACAAGTAGGGGATCAGCAGCTGGGGTGGGTGCCTGTGTCTTGCACATCTGAGAGGCAGCTTTATACACTGAGCGGAACAGCTCAACATCCACCACAGCGCTGTGATCTTTAACAAGTCTCCTGTACCGTGAAGGCACTAAAAATTGAAATCAACTCCCTTTTCTGTTGACAGCTCTTTATGATCCTCTCACTGGAAATACCAAAGTCTGCAGTTAAAACGGAAATATGTTTAAGAAGTGTACTTTTGTCTGTGTTTGCCTTGGCTGGAGGCTGAAGTGAGTACAGTGTGCAAGTGTGGTGCAATAAAAGAGGCTTCAAGAAAGAAAAGAGTATGAGATGTGTATGTTATAGATGTAAATATCACTAGCAGAGCTGTGCTGCAGAATAAATTGAAAGGTTTATAATGGGTTTCTGTCAAGAGGTTGCATAATGGTTAGGAAGGCGATACATGGTTCAAGTCTAGAAATGGCAGCAGATGGAAAAGTATTGATTTATATTAGTGACAGTAGAAAAATAAAGGAAATAATTGAGCAACAGCAGCTAGTTTCATGCTAAAAGAACAGTGTTCACAATCCAGTTGCTTGCTGCTACTAAGTGTCACGATGACTCCAGGAGAGATGCCTGTATTTCAACCACTGATTGGCATGTTTGAGGGCCAAATAATTTAACAGCCATCAACCTGAATTTAATGGCATTATTCTGTATTCAGCTAGTGCTACTGGAAGCAGAGTTTTGTCTTGATAGGAAACAAAACAATCTGTATTTCTACCAGATTCTACGTAAAAGCACAATTGTGCTCAGCACTGGAGAATGGGGAAGATGTCAGAGATGCAACTATAGCCTCCTATGTGCTGATCAATATATACTGACAGACCCTGGATGACTTAAAAAATGATCACCAGATCACTCCATTCTCCACTGGAGTTTACATGAAATGGAAGATCACTGGAGCAAAGCATCCCAAACACCCCTTTGTTCCCAGTTAAAATCCCTAATGAGACTGGAAAAGCACAGAAATCACTTCCACTTGGCTTTATCCCTGTGGTGAGGGAGGGTTTTCTTCTGGTCACATAAAGCAAAATCTGTTCCTTTGTGCCTCTTATACAGGATCAGGCATTCTAATTTGGCATTTTTAATTCGCCTGTATGGGGGCTGCATCTAGACTGAATGGTTTAGGAGAGTTCCCAGTGGGTCCAAGATCCCTAGGCCTCCAAATCAGTTCCCTGGTGCCCAGGCAGCCAGGCTCCTTCCCGGGAAATCAGGAGGGGTGGTGGTGGGTGGCTGGGTCTTCCTTGACAGGGGCTAGCAAGACAGCTGAGGTGGGAATCTGAAATGGGAATGTGTTCCTGTATCTTCCAGCTGAGCCTGAGCCTGTGGCACAAGCATGGGCAAACCTCTCAGCTGAAGAGCTGCATGCAAAGGAACTCCTGCTCTCTGTGCTCCCCTTCTCTCCCTTCATCTCTCACCTCTCTTCTGAGCAGAAATGCTGAGCTGAAGCAGGCTGGGTTCCAGTTGAGCATCATCTCCCACAGGGTACTTGTGCTCCCCTTTCTTGGAGTTTCAGGAGTAACAGAATTCCTGGATGTGGTTCCTCTTGTGAGTGTGGCTGCGTGGAGAGGTGTGCTTGAATGCAGGTCTTCATGTAACTTAGCCCTGGAACAATAAAAGCTCTGTAAATTAGGATTAGGTCTTTAAATCTGAGCCAAAAAATTATAGAGGGGTCAGTTAAGGCTGTGAACTGTTGTGCAAAACCCTGTATTTTCATCAGCCTTCTTTGCACACTTAACCCATAAGGTACAGGTTCCACCAGCTGGTTTTGCACTGTGGTGAGGCAGCTTTCTGGCAGAGGTGGCCACAAGTCCACATTTGCTGAGGAAGGCCTTAAGGACCTTGCTCACATTCCTTTGGAAAGACGAGGTGTGCCCAGTTCCAGGGGTGCTGCTGGCACCTCCTGCCATCTTTCACTGGTCCGTCTGCCCCAGTAAGTGACAATGGAAAGGAAGAAAGATGACTGGGACTTCTGGAGGGACCTAGGCTTCTTCTTAGAGGACTACTAATATTGGCTGCTGCAGGAGCAGATGGGATTTGCAGGAACCCCAAGCTCCATCTGTTCACAATAGACATGATGAGCCCAAGATCCAGGGCACAGCTGAATGTGATGGCCAGCCCAGCACTGTCAGCTGGAGGTGAGGAACAAGTGGGTCAGAGCAGCAAGATAGAAAACAAGCATTAAAGGCTTCTTTCACTAGAAACTGGCGAAAACCCTTTTCACCACTGTTGAAATATACCTGTAGTAGAACCAAAAGTCCAGCAAGGCCACCTCCTAAATATGGCTGGCTGTCCTTTGAACAGCCTTATTTTCCCGTCTAAGCTGCCCATGGTTGTGGCTGCACTGAAGGAGCCAGAGCCGACTGCAGCATGCAACCTTTTACTTAGTGGGTGGAGCTGGCACAGCAGCATTTGTAACCTCAGAAGCTTGAATAACCCAGTTTCTAAAATCATCGTACTCACTTAGCCTATGCAAAGAACATATAATTAGAGCAGCCTTGACTATTTCTGTTGAAATAGCTCTTGCAGCTTCTTGTTAGTTCTGATAGCAGGAATGTTGCTGCTTCTGCACTAATTGCTGTAACAATCTTGCAAGGGCTCAGTCCTGCAGTCAGTAGGCACCATTCCTGCTGAGCATGCTGCTCTTAAAACTAAGGGACTGTCAGCCCTGGCAGAGCATGGAGCAGTGCTGGCTGATGTTCTGCAAGTTTTTCTTGCATAAAAGGAAAAGACATTTTTACTTGTTATTGATACAGTTCTTCAGTGTAATCTGCTCAACTAAACTCCTGTGTAATCTGCTCAGCCTCATCAGGCTCTCCACAGCTAACTTCTGTCAGTGTCCATCAGCTCTGCTGTGACTCTCAGGAACAGTGTTTTACTGCTGCAAAAATTAGCCCCCTTGGGTAAATGGTGAGTTCATCTAAGACAGCATCCCTTGCTGATTAACTCATTCCTATAGGTGGGGAGAAGATGCTAAAGCTTCCTTAGCTGTCTGCTACCTGTGACGTGTTTACCATTCTCCTTGATGGGAAAGCTTTCTCCTTGTTTTGGCTGTGATTCTCAGTTATTACCTGATATTTCCACATCTGGAGCACCAGGGCACAGCTTGCCTCTCTGCAGCAGAAACTCCTAGACCTGCTCACCTCAGATGAGGCCACATTTGAAGTGGACTTGTTTTGTCAGCGATGGCAATCTCAAACTATAGCTGTGCCTGCACAGAAGACCAAATCAACTCTGTATCCTGGAACACCTGGGATCATCAGAACTTTGCACCAAAAGGCAAAGCTTCCTTTTGAGAGCCTTGGCCAGTGTTGGTAGGTCAGGCTAAAGCATTAGCAGACCAGGATCTTGCCCATGTAACATAGGTTAGAGTGGTGTATTTGAAATACTTTAGCACAAATTTATCAGTCACTGCCTCTGGGGCATTTGCCTGATACGTTGCAATCATCTGGATATTTTAGCAGAGTTTCAATAGACTTGCGTCAAAATCATTCTGCCATCATCTTGACATAGTAATGTAGTCTCCAGTGACTGCAGTGACATTATTTTGCCATCATCCTGATATCATCTATTACAGCATTGTGGTCCCCATGCTCTGGCATTGCTGAGCGCTTTGCCTCATTATACTATTTTCATCAGCTTGCTCTGAAATTAGTGCAAAATAGCTCTGGTTTTCATAGCACGTTACATGCATGAGGGAGTTCCTTAAAATCAGAAAAGATATTTCAAGTATACTGATCTGCTATTTTAAGAACACTCCAGATTTTAAACATTTTTCCTTTAAATGACCAAAATGTTTAATTCATACAAAACTGCCAGAAAAAATGTTCACTTAGGAGGTAAATGATGTTTTACTCAGAGTTTGGCAGGAGTACTGAAAACTGGTTCCAAATTATGCTTTGTTAAACTCTCCATCATTAAAAGCAACATAAACTTAATCTTTTTGGGGTGTACACTGGAGGAAACATTGCTTATTGCAGCCTAAAATAGTCTCAGTATTCTTATGTTTGTGATCCAGTGACTCCTATGTTTGGGATCCAGCTTATTTTGAACAAGCTCTGTCCTTTACTGTATCATTTTAAGTCTTGATCACAAACATATCCCAAATATCTTCAGATGCACAGATAATTTCAGAAATTGAGAGTATTGCTGAATTGTCTTGGATAGGGAAAGGCTTATGTCTGGGCTTAGCCTGGCCACATTTAGCTAAAGCCATCTTAAACTTGGCTATTTTCTGAGCTTAAGACAAACAATTCCTCCAGTGGGATTGTTCATGTGAATGTTAAGTACACACATAAGTATTTGGAGAATCCAAGAGTGCAAGAGACAGATGTAAAGATTTTCACTGACTTTAGTGGCTTTAAAATGGCTTCAGTAGCTTTATACCAGGTCCTTAGAGAGCTTCTGCTTCTTGTATTTTTAGAAACAGGAGGAAAATTTAAGCTTGGTGCATCAGTCAGTGCACAATGGTGATCCTCTTGCGATCCTCTAAGTACTGGAGTTTGAAACTTAAGTATGGAAAGTGCTGTCTGTGGTGTTTCAGCTGTAGGTGCCAGGAATGCTTTCAGCAGGGAGTACAACACTGACATCACTGGAGACCCAGTTGACACAGGACTTGATGCTAAATATCAGTTCATATTTTGCAAGCTTTTTGTAAATTGCTGTAGGGTCTCTGCTTCTTAACACTCTGCCTTGGTATTCTCATATCTCTGTTCCATGGGTCTCTTTTTCACCTTTTTAGTTAATCACATTTTCTAAAGAGAACAGCAGGAAAAAATAGGTACCCAGTGAAGGCATTAATCCTTTTTTTCATGCCCTCATAGGAGGCCACCAGATTATAAACAAAAAAAAAAAATTAGTTTGATTATTTCTAAATCGAGAGAAAATAGCCAGGGTTTCTTTTTTTGCTATTGATGTTACCCTTTTCAAAAGTACACACGTAGCAGGAGTTTTAAAGTTTCAGCTTTTAAAGTATGTTGCCTCACATTCTAGTACTGATCCTTGCAGTATTGTCTCTTGGTTGGCTGCCCTTTCATTTCTCTTCAATTACAGCTCCCTCAAAAGCTGTATAGAAAAAGATGCAAAAGAATAACACAGGCCATTATTCTGGGCTTTCAGTAGTGATAGACTCCACTATAGCAGACATTCAAATAATGACTGAACTATCACTCCCCTCAGAAGCTGTTCTAACAAAACACCACCAACAAAATTCATGGGGTTCGTTAATGTTTAATTGTGACAAGTTATGGGATGATATGGAATCACTTTTTGTTCAAACCCAGAATTACCTCATGGTTCTGTTAGCTATATTAAATCTTCATTAGTTCAAAAACGAGACTGAAATCAGGCCATTCATACACTGACATCTGCTGAGCTTGCAGATGAATAAAACTTTGTGCTTCTTCCCTACATTCAGTGGGTTGGCAAACAAATAATTATTTTCTGTTTCTATTTTGTTTATACAAAGCCACCAAATCATGGTGCAAAAACATGCAATAGTAAATCTCCCATTGTCTCTAACCGGAGCCATGTCTGGGTCCATCTATATGCAAGTTGTAAAGTCTGTCCTGAAAAAAGCTGCCTGGTAACCCTGTGAGTATGCCAGCAATCATAAATGTAGTCTATTTTGCAGGGCATGCTGGAAAACTACTTGTGCTAGGGAGAAAGTTCCTGACAGCAGCAGCCGCTGTCCCTGGGATGGGAAAGCAGGCACGTCCATTAGCGATTCCTTTGTCAGTAGGAGCAGCTTATCTTCATAATGCAGCCAGGGGAAGGCTGAATTACTATCAGGAAAACAGACAAGTAGCTACTACTATGAGCTGAGTGGGAGGAGAAACAGAATGAGGACCACGTCGGTGGGACTCTGCTGAAGGGAGTGAGAGGGGAGTTAGATAAAATGAAAATAGGGTCAGTGTCAAAATGTTTAATTAAGAGGCAGCAGCAGTGGAGTGACAGGGACAGGAGATCACAGGAGATAAAGGGATGGTGGGGGAAAGTAACAAAAGCAAAAAGCTCAAGGATCGTCTTTGAATTCTCTCGGGGTTTTTTTTCCCAAGGAGAAACATTGCTTCGGGAAAAGAATCTCCACCTCCTTTACCCTGGTAGGAGGTGCAGGAGTGAAGTCTGAGAGGGTTTCATTGATCCTCAGCGAGGAGGGGCGAGACTCCAGGGAAAGGGGCACTGCTGCCAGAGGGAAGGAGATGCTGTGTGAGGAGCACCTCTTCCATTTCAGTGTAGGTGAATAACAGTAAATGGTCACATCAGGAACAGGCAGCTAGAAAGCCCCTGCACCCCAAGGGCAGGGAGGGAATGGCTTTTGGGAGCCCACATGCTAAGGCTGGTGGAATGAGATGTGTGAGGAAGAGCTCAATGTGAAGGAAAAAGGGCTTTTTCTCTGGGTGCCCACAGGCTAAAGCCCAGCACAGAGTGTTTAGAATGCTTCTGCCAGGCTCTGCTTGCATCTTTCATTTTAAAACAATGAATATAGCTATTCCTAATTTATTGTAGGATGCTCAGAGCTGGCAGATCACCAGCGTTGTTTCTTCTCTCCTTGGGTTAACCCAGTGTTCTCTGCATTTCCCTGAGCTGCTGCCACCAGAGTTGTTGTTTTGAATCCTGCAGCACCAGCTCAGTCAGTCAATCACCACAATCAGTGCTGGCATTGGGACACAAAATAACATGGAAAAAAACCCACTGTGTAACCCGGGGAAGGGCTGGGTGGCACTGTGAAATCAAGAGCAGACACATCCTGCCAGTGGCTACATTATCTCCTCATTCCCTGCTCTGTGTTTATGTGTGTGTGTGAGTATGCACATGTGTTGTGGCTTTTCTCCTTCCTCCTACAAGTTTGAGAAACTTGGCCCAATATGCCAGAAAAACCTACTGAAACAGCGAAATATTTAATGAGTCCTCTTTATGCCTCAAAGCCAGTCCAGGCTAAGGAGAATGGGGGAAGAAATTATGATTAAATAATTAGTTTGATGTATTCTTAATACATGCTTTATTAGCATGTAACTAAGTGTTGTTAACTGAATGAAGTATGTTGTGTAACAGATCACACCTCCTTTACAACTGACACCCTAAGATAGAGATCAGTGTTTGTACAGGAGGGGAATGCAAGAATTCTTGTACACTTTGCCTTTTCAACCAGCAGACAAGCTCTGCCTTCTTCTGATTCCCCCAATGTTGTTATCATTTTAGCGATGTCATCTCATGCTGTGTAAGTTCAGATAAACTAACTTCCTTATTTTCTGGGAGCTGTGACATTCTTACAGCACTGTGGCTTCAGTGGGCAGAGATAGAGTGACGTTTGTCTGGGACTACTGTGGGTGGTAGGAACATTAATATCTTTGTGACTGTGAGCTTAGTGATCGATATTCTAGTTACCATTTTAATGGAAACATTCAGCAACTGTGTCATTCAGAGCACTCTACACATGGCTAGGTCTGGGTTTAAACACATTCGTTGTAGGGATAAATTCTTGACTAGTGGCCAGTGAGCCGACGTCTTCTCTCTGCATGTATGTTACCCACAGGTTGTTGTACAGATGCTCCCGAGCAGGGCAGGAGGTGCAGTGGGTAGGACATGATCTGCTACATGAGACTGTAGCTTGGGCTTCAGTGTTCAGTACTTTTGTTTCCCTCTGAAATGGATTCTTAGCTAGAGCAGGGAGCGCAGGCTGTTTTCGCCCAGCAGTTCAGTTTTCTCTGGAAACGTGGAGCAGAACTGTGCATTGAGTAAAGTCCCTCTGTGTCCTTCAGCAGCGATTCCCGGCTGAGCGCTGCCACAGGTGTGAACAGTGGATGGTAAAATCTTGGGCAGTTGTGTTTGCGCCTTGGCAGGGGAAAGGCTGCCAGCTGAGCTCCTGGTTCAATAAAGTGCTGAAAAGTTCGTTCAGGTACAGAGGTGCCTGTGGGAGGGATCGCCTCTCTGCTGGAGCTGAGGCACCGGCTGACGCACCTGCTGAGCCGCTGACGCCGAGAGAGGGCTGGGGTTGCTGCGATGTGCCATTCCAGCATCCAGGCATGGCTGCCATTTCCCTAGAGTGAATTATCCTTTCAAACTGGGGGAATAGTAGCCCTCATAAAGGGAAGTGGGTTTTTAGAGGTCATCTAAGTGTGCCACAACTTTAAAAGCATAATTTCTGGTAAGTGTGCATCTTGCATACTCTTGAAACCTTGCAAGGAGGGAGGCTCTGTGACCTCCCCAGGCGATCTTTTCCAGTGCTTAACTAGCCATATTATTACCAAGTGTTTCCTAATGTTTAACCTAAATTTCCTGTGCTCCTGTTTAACCCAATACTTCTTACCCTATCCACACTGGATAAGGAAGATTACTTACTCCTTTCCTCTTTCAAGCGCATATGTATATTATATATGTAGTCCTCCTCAGCCTTTTCTGCAGACTACGTGAGAGCCTTCCTTCCAGTTCTCCTTGTAGCTTGTGTTTTCTGGACCTCTGGCTACTCTCAGTGCTCTCTGCTAGATCTTTTCTGTTTGGTATCTTTTTTAAAGCTGAAAGGACTTGCCCCAAACTGCCTACCCTGCTCCAGCTGTGAAAAATGGCATTGTATTCTAAGCAAACATCCTCAGAATGGCCTGGTATCACCTGTGCAGCCCTTCTCACTTTTACCATGTGCAGAAACTAAGTCATTCTGATCTAACACACAAGACTGGAGTAGACGTATTTCACAGAAACAAATCCAGGGCAGATGCCTACAGAAATGTATTTAACATACTTCCAGTTTGAGAGAGAATTTTGTAGGTGGAGGGAAACTGTACTTTTCCTAGCTCACTCATGACCATGAGGAGGCTGATCCTGGAAAGCTTTAATAAAGTTGAGATTTATCTGTTGCTTCTCCTCTATTCCCACTGAAGGAAATTAAATTGGTTTAACAAATCTATGTTTTTGACAAAGCCATGCTAGCTGTTACTCATCTCCTTGTTATTTCCTGAGTGGTTACAAATAATGTGATTGTTTCCGTATTTTTCCAAAAACTGACCTTCACTCACTGCTCTTTAATTCCCCATTACAATCTTTTCCCTCCCTGTAAGGAAACACACTGTCTGCTATTTTTCTGTCTTCTGGATATTTACCAATATCCCCTAAGATCTCCAAGAAAACCTCTCATGGCCCTGAGATTGCTTTGGGTAGTCCAGTAGGATACTTTAAGATTAATTGTATCTGACCCAACCAGTTTGAAAGATCTGATTTATCTAAGCACTATTTAATCTGTTCTTTCCCTGATTTCACTTGTGTTTCTACCTCTTTGTCACTATTGCTGTTTCCTGCCTAACCTCGTTTGACCTTTTTGGTAAAGATTGCAGGAAAAAACCTTCAAGCCCTCAGCCCCTTCAGCATCACCTGTCAATAACTTTCCCTGCCTTGTTCAATAGCAGGCCAACACATTTTCCTCATCTTCCTCTCCTTATGAAGTATGATTGCATCCTGTTTTCTTGTTGTCCTTTCCGCACCAATGTGTTCTCACTTGACCTTTGTGATTTGGGCCCTACACTCTCTCTGTTCTTTCATCCTGGTCTTCAGTAATCTGACCTAGGTTCAACTTTTTATGCCCTCCTGGTGTTTGAGGTCAGAGAGGAATCTATGATTTAGCTAAGGTGGTTTCTTACAACATTTCAAATGGTTTTGCTGCTTTGGGATAATTTGCACTCATGCTGTTAATAGAACTATTTTAAGGAACTATCAGCTACTCTGAGTGCATTCCCCATGAGATAATACTTAAAATTCTCTGAGTTTATTTAATCTGGCTTTTTTCAAGTCTATTGCTTCTATTTGCTATTCATTTTCCCCTCCAGGAGCAGTGGGCTTTCTCATTCCATGATAACTGTCACCAAATTGCATTCTGTTTGCTTATTTTTAAACCTGTTTCTCCTGACTCTTAAAATGAAGAGTAAAGAGTGTTCCCTTCAGTTGCTTCTCCAGCCTTGTCTCCTGCAGGACCTTGGCAGCCTGGAGTTTGTCCTGTGATGTCTGTGTCCCAGCAGGCATCTCCACCAGCCTCCAGCCATGTGCCTCCATCGCCTCCAAGCCCAGTGGCCTGGATGTGTGTATGATTCATCTTGTTGCCCTCCAAAAGAAGGAGCTCTGTCCATCTGTTCTTTGTGGCTTTACTCTGTACACCCCACCCCCCCACCGTGACAGCACCTGTGTTCACTCCCTCTGTTATTATTAGCTCGGGATTTTCAACTGGTTATCTCTTCCTGTGTTTTACACTGTGGGATGAATGTGTCTGTGGACAGCATTTTGTCCTTCTCCCTGAACAAGCTCCACTAGATATATTAATATTCTAGTCATGTGAATTATCCCAACAAGTTTCTTGTGCCAATTAATTCACAATTTTGAGCACGTATTAAAACTTTCAAGTCCTCCTGTTTATTCCATGTATTTCGTGCATAAGTTCTTGTGATTACTTTTTTGTGATTGCACCCAGCATCTATCAGGAATAACTCTGTGAAGTCAGCGGGTCGTATTTTGCTGTCATTTACATGAATGTCAATCCAAATGATTCTACTGATTGGCAAGAAGCTATTTCAGATTTACTTACATGAGGGTAAAGGAAGAATTTGGCCCATTGAAATGAATTCTGTGTGAAATAGGTCTAGGCCAGGAGGATTAACATGTTTCTCTAATTGCTAGATGTGTTATATTGTATGTAATCAGTGTAGTGGCAATAAAATATGATTGCCACACCCAGACTGTTTCATCACCAAGCTTTTTGGATCCTTTAATTGTCCTTCACTTGTTACTGTGCTCACATTAATAAGGTGCAGAGTTTAACATAATTGAAAAAATAAAATAATTTAAAAAGAGAACTCTGAGATGTGCATGCAAGCAGACTGTACCGTGTACTTTGCGCTACAGCAAAGCAGCAGAATGAGGTAGAAAAAGTCAGCTTTTGAGGTTTTATTACTTTTTGCTTTGTGATGACTGGCTTCGAGCCCACACATTTCTTGAATACACAATAGGGAGTTGGGCAAGACTGCAGAAATAAATTTTATTAACACACAATCACTGCAGCACCAGACAGAATAATCTCCTTTAGTCTCCTCTAGCTGGCAGAGTCCTCTTTGTACCAGGTCAAGTCAATTAGCAGTATAATGTACGACAGGTTTTATTTAAAAAGGGTTTAATTAAAGTTTTGTTACAAAGCTCATACAAACTAACAATCTGTCTTTTAGGGATATGTATTATCTAGAAATTGATTTTAACTTAAACACTAATTTATGGACTGTCCCCTTTAATAAGTATAATTCCTTGGAAGATATTAAGGTCCTCCTGCCCCAAATAAATTCAGGTCCTGATTCAGCAAAACATGTAATTACTAAGGACTTCAATGAAGCCACTCATGCACTAAAAGCTGAAGGTGTGCTCCAGCACTTTGCTGAATCGGGGCCTTACTGTATAACCCTGCCCTGATTACACACATGGGCCAATTCAGCAGTGTCTTTGCTGAGAAAGATACTTAAAACCATTTGTGATGTCGTTAAAATATCTCATACAGGCCACTAAGGATGGGAGCATTTCATTCTGCTGGATACAGATGGCTTTCACAAGTCCCGGTATCTTCTCAGTTCTTACATCTAAATACAATGATTTACCTGTGCCACCCGTGAATATATTTATCAAAAATAAAAAGCATTCACCCTACTAATTCTTTGGGTTTTTTCATTTTTCTCTTCCCAAGAAAGCAAAAGCTGGCTCCCCAGAAGATGCTAAGTAGAGCTGCATTAACTTAAATGGAGCTATGTTAGTTTATGCCAACTGAGGATGGTAGCCCAAAAAGTTTAAGTAGATGTTCTTAATGAAGACTAGCAGTGTTAATCTTCTGATTGCTAACTACAAGCTTTCTCCTGATTGTAATCCCTATAGAATAAAAATACGCCTAAAAGCTGAAGAATATCTCACAGTTCAGGATAACTGCTAATTCATCATTGTATGTGACTTTTTTTTCTTATTATTTACAAGCTATACAATTTAGAGTAACAAACAAGTGACTAGAAGGGATTTCTGTGTAGAAAAGATCCCAGGGGGTTTTTCAGCTCTCTCCTGGGCAGTGTGGTTAACTTACACCAAAACCTCTGGATCATTAATTTCCCCAGTGACCAGGAGGCAGGTGAGCTGGGCTCCGTAGTCTGCCTCGGACACCCCAGAATGTGCTGGATGTTTACAGCATGTGCTGGAGCCAGGAATGCTGGACCCTGCTGGGGCAGCCCCAGTGGCGGGGTCAGACTCTCCCCGTGCTGGGAGCAGGCTCGGGCAGCCCCAGCAGCCTCCGTTTTGGCAGCGCACAGCCACGAATCCACAGCAATGGCCAGAGACACCAAGAAGCCTTAGAAGGCATCTGTCTTCTCTTTGCAGCATATTTGGGAAAGTTGTGCCTTTTTGTTGTAATGTTTATGACCAAAGCAAAGCCTCCTCATTTTTTATTTTTACTTTTTAAATCTTTGAGACACTTGTAACAGCGGGCCAGAATTTGCTTTGATTAATCTCCAATCTGGTTCTACTGTGTTCTTCCCCATGGTGTAAATCTAGACTGCAGCTGGTGGGGGATGTATGCTTAAAAAGAAGAAAGCCTCAGCACCACAACATGCAAATTAGCAGGCTTGCATTGCCTACTTCTACGTCTGAATAGTCTGAAAACCAAAATATAATTCAAATACTGCTTTTCCTGCCACCTTCTGCCTGAGCCCTCCAGAGTTGAGGCAGGGAAGGCAGGTGTGCATTTGAAATATGTGACAAGAGAATAAAATGGGGGGCAAGCGGAGGGAGAGAGAAAGAAGTGCATTCAGAAAACCTGTAGAAAAGAATAAAGAAAAACTTGAATAGAGCAATAAATTCTGTGGGACAAGTCCTACACTGACAGCTTCAGTGACATATCCCTTGATTTCAGGGAGGCTGCTGACACTGAGCTGCCCAGGAGATTTTGCTGTGATGGCCCTACTTGTTTGAGCAGAGCTGTTGGGTGGGGATGCCTGGCCCAAATATACATCACAGGCTGCCTGCTAGCTAGAAGAACAGGCTTGCTCATTTAAAATTGAATCAGGCTTCAAGCTTAAGTTTGCAACAGAGAAACGTAAGGAATGAAATAGTTTGCAAAGAAATCTTAAACAATCTGATAAATTCTCAAACCAAACTCTTCAAGATGTGTCCAGGATTAATGCCCAGTCATATTACAAGTTAAACGTGCTGGTCAAAGCCCATTTTACATAACCTGAAGAGCCCTAGCACACAACAGGGTGTGGGGTTCCTCAGGAATAACCACCAGGCTCAGGTGTGCTGGGGGCACAGGGCACAGCCAGTGCTCCACCAGGCATGGCTGGTGTTCCTCATGGAGGCTGCCAGGCTGAAGGACAACTGACCCCTGCAACTAAACAGAAATATTTTCCATGCTTGGATTCCTTGTTGGCCAGTTAAGAGGTATGGGGTATCTTTACTTGCCATTTTACAAGTCTCTGTGTGACCACATTGTCCACAGAATATGGAGAGAGATGAGTGTTTAAGGACCCAGGTACTATCTCCCTGGCTCTGCATAAATGTCCGAGGGGTGTTGGAACGTGTGCAAACCCTCGCAGGTGAGTACTAATGAAAGGGGCAGGGAGGCTGGGATGAGCTGCTGGGAATGGTTGGATGTTGCAAGGGGCTGTGCACCAGCCAGTGCAGGTAACTGCACTTCCCAGTACAGCAGCTTCTGAGGCCCCGGAGTCTTCCAAAGGCATTTGCAGGTTTAAAGTTAAGTGTGTTTTTAGAAGTGCAGTTGAGTTTGAGGCCAAACTGATCAGCATTTTAAGAGTTCCATCCCAGAACTGTAAAGCAAAATAAACCCAGGCCTCCATGTGCCAAAGCCTAATGTGTTAGCCCACTCTTTCATCCACCCTTTCCTTCCCTCCCCTCCAGAAACAGTCTCACCCAATTTTACTGTACTGTAATGGAAAATAGGAACCAGAATGCACTGGGACCTCCTTTACCAATTTTTTTTAGAGTCCAAATAGGTCCCATAAACCTCTCACTAAGTGATTTCAGTTCTCTCAGTCAAAAAAGCCACATGAGATAAAATACAAACAGCATTAATCCTAGAAGATAAAATACAGCAGAAGAAAGAGTTGCAGTGAAAATTAAAATATCTGCAAAAGAATTTAGCTAGCGTCCACTGTCCTTTTAACATTCGGAGTGATCTTCCTCTGGAAAAAAATAAATTAAGGTCAACATGCAAACTTCCTCTGCTTCCTGGAATTCTTACATATTTTCACTATGATAACATGATTTGTGTGTGTGTAAATGCGAGGGGAGAGGAGGCCGAGAGCTGGCGGAGAGCCCCCTCCCCCTCGGTCCTGGGAGAATGCCTGAAGCATGAGCTCAGCTGTTCGGCTCCGCGCATGGTGTCATACACTTCCACAAGCAAATTCACAGTGACATTAAGAAAAGAAGATCTGGGGCCCTAGTCTCTAAAGTGTTCACAGTGTCCACGAGACAGCTCCTACATAAAGGGCTGTTTATTTGTTGAATTAACAAATTGGTACCCGTGGAGGGGGTTGAAAATATCTGAGCAATCCTGGGGTTTTCTTTGGTACAGTCACAAAAGTGTGTTTTCTTCTATGTGAGTTTGCTCTGACAGAAACTCAGGTCTTTGCATTTCTGCTTCCTCCCCCTCCTCCCTCATAAATAAATACCCTTTAAAAAAGGTAGCTCACAATTAGCCATTAATTAAGTTCTTTACTGGTTTAAAATAAATAGTTGCAGAAAGCTTAGGATGAGGATCTCAGCACAAAGCACATCTGTACACCATGGTGTGCTTCTGAGAAACAGAATTTAAATGATTTGCATATGGCCACCTAAATATTTAATGGGTTTGCAGTTTAGGAAAGGTGGCTTAGAACTATGCTGTGCAGCCTATCATCTCCTCTGGCTCTGCTGGCTATGTTGGGTCAAACGGGTTGTTATTTTTCGGGCCTGATCCTGGAATTTCAGAAGCTGTCGGAGCCCTTGGCACCATTTTAAATGGGGGCTCCTCTCCAGCATTGTGTCTGCACACAGCTGAGCCTCGGACACGTTCAGGTTTCTAAAGCTGCTGGAGTGTTTGAGAATCTTTAAGCCAAAACCTAGCAGTGTTGTTCCCTTCACAAAGAAGTTTCACACTAGCATGGTATCAGTTCTCAAGCTGCCTTACAGCCCCTCTTTCTTCCCTTGCCCCATCCCCCCGCTGTGGCCCGCTATGTACACGCTCCCAAACCCAGCTAAGCATTTCACGAGTGTGCAGGGCTGAATGCACATTCACAGGAAACAAAACCGTGAGATACTTTCAAAAATGCAGACACACACAACGCTTCTAGACAGCTACAGGCAGGTGCAGTGTTTATGCTCCAGCCGACTGTCCGGTGCGGCAGCGGGACAGAGGCATTCCGATGAGACTGTGCTCCAAGGCCACAGTAAAATATTAACTGAATGGAAAAGTTAAAGAAAAAGAAGCAGCTCTTCCCAGTGGAATTGTAGCATTCTCTCCTCGTCACATTCTTTTGAGCTCATTCATTCCTTTGAGCTCCAATAACAAGTCAGCTCTTTGTATATGGTGAGACTTGTTATGGAGAAGAGAGAGAAATTCCCTCAGAAGCAGAATCCTGTCTTGCAGAGTTTGCAGGGATCACTGTGCTTCTCTGCCAGCCACAGAGAGACTTCTTCCCAATTCCACTTCCAAGCAGCTTCTCTGGCACAGACCTGGTCCCTGTGCTTTAGAGATCAAGTCTCCCATCACAAACATGCATCCAAATAACCAGCATTTTTGGAGCAGTCATTCCAAGTACTTCATCAGGTAAACACTGGGGCTGAGGAGGTCCGTAGCCTTGGGGATTCTTAATCTCATGCAGAGTCAAGTTTTACTGGCCAAATCCCAGTAATCCAAAATTCCTGTTGACCCCAATGGGAGTTGCAGGTGCTTGAAAACCTCAGATTTATGGATCGCTTCATTCATCATTCCACTGCAGCCTTGTCTGGACAGGAAGACAGTAACCTTTAAAGAGCAACACTTCACAACCATTAAGGAACTAATATTTTATGCATTTGTATCACAGTTGGCTCCAAAGCCAACCTTGGCAAGTGTCTGGAGGTTTCTCCTGAGAGTCATTTTGTGTGTTAATACTGCTGCTCTGTTTAAGGTGTTTAAGGGTTGTTTCTCTGATCCTTCTTCATTAGAGGTAATTGAATAGTTTAGAAGCCCGATCACTGTTTGGCTGAGTCTTCCAGTCAACAACCCACTGATTGAATAATCGCTCACAAGACACAGAGGCACAGAAAGATAAGTTTATCACAATTTTCTAGCACTCAGAACATCTTCAAAGTACTTGACAGGCCACTAATTACATTTTTATAAACAGCTGTGGATTCAAATCTTGCCAAAATGCAGAAAGATTCCTGTAGCTCATGATTTCAATTTCCCTACAACTTCACTGGTGACTTTAGCAACAACATCCTCCGCACAGTTTCCTCACTTGGGGAAAAAAATTCCCTCCAGTTGCTTTGCAAGGAGGTTCTGTGCAACCCCAGGTGCCAGCCCCTTCCTGCAGGCTTCTGAGCAGCTCAGTGTTCTTTCTGTGCTAAGAGATTTCATTTCACCACCCCCAGCGAGACAGAGTCTACCTTCTGCCTGAGGCAGAGCTGCAGCTCAGCCATGTCAATTATAAAAGATGCCTCCCAAACGTGTATTCCTGGTTTCCAGAGTGACTCTGAAGCGCTACCACACCTATCTTTAGAGTGGCTAAAAGTTACCAAGAGGCAGTGTGGTCACAGGGAGTCACATACCGTGCTGATGAGCATAGCATGAATTGCTAACTAGACAGCTGGGAACACTTGGATTTTCCTCCTGGAATCCCTAACTGACAGAGGCAAATCTCATTCCACCCAAAATTGCACTTGCCTCTTGCCCCACCTTTTCAGGCTGCTCTGTATCAGGTGAGCCCCAGCTGACAAAACTGCTCCGAGCTCTGTGCTCCATTTCATTGCCACTGACTTCAATCCTGCTGTCTTGAAACACTTCCCCATGGCCCCCGTGGAAGCTGTGATACATGTTCATACCAGCATCTTTCAAAAACCTTCAAAATAATGTGTATCTTGAATGTGTGATCGCTTTCATCCGTGGACTGCTGACTCCCCAAAAGCCTCAGAATCATTGCACTAGAAATTATATCGAGAAAAATATCAAGATCTGTGGTTAAGTGTCTAGAGGGCAATGCAGCTGGAGCAGAGCAGGATGACTGCTGCATACAGGCGAAGGAGTACAAGAATTCGGCAGCAGACTGGGGTTAGGGTCACCTGTGTTATAGATATTTCCAATCTATCCAATTAAACAATGTTAATTAGTGGTGGTTCTTTTTTCTAGTACAGCCAGAGTTGCTTTTTCCCTGTCTAATAATGGAAGAATTCCACCACCTTCAGAAGTGATTTCTAAGGACTGATTAGGGAATATTTGTTCAACTTAGAGAAGAATGAAGTCCTACATATATGTTAATACATCCCCACTAACACAGAATGGCTTTTTGTTGTTCTCCTCTGTCTGGAACGTGAACAATTTATAGTCTCCTGCTGCATCTAATTAGTGAATCTGACCCTTAAATTGAAGCAGTAGAGGTTTGTGATTTCTAAGTCCAGCCTTTCCAAGCTCTATCATTGAAAAAGAGGCTTCATAAAAGACTCAAGAGATGCAGTATGATGATATTTAAAAACCAGTGAGATACAGCCAGAAAATAAAGGCGTGCTCTGAAGCAGTTGCATGGCTGCCTTGGTTCACATTCACAACGCAGAGCGAAGGTAAACTGCTTTCAACATGGGTATGTGGGAAGAACTTGGCCTTGTACAGCTCCCTCCTTGGTACTAGCCAAGATAAAAATACATCAGGATTACCAGCATCTAGGAAACTAGCATATGGTGCTACCACAGAATGTAATATGAATATACTTTAGAAAACCATTATTTTTCTCTTCTTGAGCAGTTTCTCATTAATCTAGATGCCATTCATTCTCTGCCTGGATTTTTTCCGCATTTTTCCCATGAAAAGAGAGGATATGCTTGAATTAATTTAATTGCCAATGTTTTTTTCAAATAGCTGTGGCAGAAATAACTTTTCCTAGCCAGGTTAAACAGCCCCTTCAGTGCAGCAGTCAACACTTATTGTTGCTGTCAGCCCCTCTGCATTAATTTGGGATCATACTGCTCTTAGTGCTGAAGTGGCTTGGGAAGTTGCAGTGCTTCCTTTTCTCTCTCCTTTTTCCTGCAAGAGCAAGATGATCTCACCATAATCTAGCAATAAGTTGTTTCCAAATATTTTAGGAAGAGCCAGAGTGCTCAAAAGGAATTCAGGGGTTCATTTCCAAGCCAGCTGAAAATTGTCCCCGAATGAGCTGGCTCCTTCCTTCACGGTGTGGCGATCACTGTGCTTCTGTGGGGCTGTCGTGTCTGTGTGAAAGAGGCATCAGCCAGGCAACACCCCCCACGGCTGGGAGCTGCTTCCCACCTTTTCCACCCCCCCACGGCAAAACCCAACTTCCCTCAAGGTAATGTGTAAGCTGCAGGTGATTCTGCTCCAAATAGCAGCGGGTGCAGTTGGAAGGCAGAGCAGGAATCCCCATCACCTCTGGGAGGGAAGCACTTTCCCTCTCCCAGCTGCACCCGCCACAGCAGCAGGGAGGGAGCGAAGCTGATCATGTCCCTCTGTCAGTCTTTACCTGCAAAGGTTACACTGGCTGCTCCTGTGAGGGCTGTGCCCTGTTCTGTGGTTCCCAAACTGAATCTATTCCTCACGGTACATTAACAAGTGAGAAGAGAAAAGAAAATGCTAACCTGTTGATTCTGTCATTTCTGCCACCACTGTCAGCCCTGAACATTTTGTATTTTTGTAAACAAAGAACTCATTAGGGCATGCAACTGACTTGGGAAAAGTGATGGTAACACAAGGAGGTTTTTTGGAGAAAAATATACAACCAAACCCCTTCTCTGAACACTGAGATGGGTATGGACCAAATTCTGCATGCAGCAGAATTGTCAGCATCCTTCACCAAATTCCACAAATGCCACTGTATCCTGTGGCACATCCTGGCAGCTCCACAGTAGGTGAGAGGCAGACCTGTCTCCACCCTGGAGTATTTCCCTTGGGAAAGGGGAGACAGTAGAGTGGATAGCTGGGATTAGAGGTGTGAGCACAGCAAAAGGACCAAGAGAAAGTCTTAAGGAGTAGTAGGGCCAGATGAAAGAAACACTGTGCAGGAATGTGTTGGGTGACCAGGAGCAGAAGGTGGGCAGGAGAACAGAGGGTCCTGGGAGGGGGACAGTCTGAGAGGACACATGCTGGAACTCCCAAGGGCTCCCAGTGGTATTGTCCTTTCTGCCTTTTACAAGTGCTGGCAATTGGACTATCACTCTTGGCCCTAATGTACAAAGAGCAACTATACTCATCATCCTTTTGTACTTGCATGTTGTGTAACTGGCTTGTAACTTTTATGTACCTAAAAGCAGTTAAGTTCAAGCTGTTTCTTGAGTTATATGAGAAGTCTGAGGTTACTGGTCTCGTACTTTCCTTTGGGGGACAAGGTGGGTGGGGTAGTGCAATTTCTCAGGACTGTGCCACCTTATTAATTTGAATAACAAAATGTACAGTTCTGGATGGATGCCATAGTTTTGTTGCTATTTTATTGGGCATAGAAATGTATCTTAATAGCTTTTCTTCATTCCTGTACTGAAGGGAAGTAAAGCTTTATTTTTTGGCTCATGAAATCTGACACTAGTTGAGACACCACACATTTCTACAGAAGGCTGCAGCCTCTAGCAAACGGATGCATATTTATATGACAGGATATGCTCAGTAGCCCTGGGAAACCAAGAATTGAAATCAATAATTTCTAGTAAATCACAAACTGACACTGGCAGCATCCTAGTCTGGCTGAATATCTGTATCATCACAGACACTCTTCTTTAATAAACAGAACATACAATGTTTCACGCATTCATTTTGCATTTTCTTGACAACTGCATAAAAGTATAATTTCTAAGCATGATCCAAGGGATCTCTGACAAAGGAAAGAGGGTAACATTTGTTTCTGTGAGCTTTATGGGTTTAGATCTCAGGGCCAATTCTGCCATCAGGTAGTTTATGAATATTCATGCAAATTGTTTTGAGTTGAAGAATATGTAACTTTGCCATGTATCTGGCATGGAAAGAATACTTTGACAGTCATGAAATAGAGAATGTTTAAAAAAATAGCTTTAGCAAAGAGAGGACAGCTTTAGAAATGAAAGGGAAAATTAAGGAAAAAAGGTGTATTTCCTGAGGAAAGTAAAATTATGTGATCCTGTCTTAAAAACAGTGAATATAGAACCATTTTCTCATACTTAGATATTTAAAGCAATGTGGAATACCTTGTATCAGGTATGGGTCAGATTCTGCCTTTCTGTTGACTTCTAGAGGAGCTGAGGCAGCTCTGTGTGTCCCTGGTCATTGCATTTGTGTATGAACTGTGTGATCCAGCAGGAGGAACAGCAAGGCTGGAATTACTGCTAAGCCTTGTTTGCGTTATTGCATCTTCTGAGGGGTGACTTGCTTGCACCCAGGTACAGGAGTCAAATAAGTGTCTCCTGTTGCCTAGGCCTATTGTTAACCTGGAAATTTGGCAAGTGATGCCTGTCCCTTTTCTCCTGATTGAATACCCCTTCCGTGTGCTGGGAGCTGGTTTTGTGCCCATTTTGTGCTGCTGGAGCAACTGATAAATGTGAGAATGCTTGGAGAAAAGGCATCTCCTGGGGAGCAACAGGGGCTCGTTTAAACAGCGCCTGGGTGTTTGCAGGTACCTCTCGCTGCAGCAAATGACACCTTTTATCCTTAGGTGTAACTGAGGCTGCAGGTGGAATGTGCAGCAGCCTCAGCCCTGCCATCCAACACACCTGCAGCCCAGCACAGGGTTTATGCTTGCTGGGCAGAGCCAGCAGCAGCCACGCTGGGAGCACACATCACAAGTCAAGAGGGAAGATGTTTTATGCACAAGTCAGATTTGGAGAAATGTCATTAATTATCAAACATTTCAATCTATTGTTGCTGACAATAGAGCTATTAAATGTGATACTATGTTCATTTGCATCAGCTTCTGTGCTTTTAATGAAAAATCTTATTAGCTGCAAGTTGGTCAGAATTGAAATGTCTGTAAGTCTTATACAAAAACACCTCATAGAATCACAGAATGGTTTGGGTCGGAAGGGACTTTTAAAGGTCATCTGGTCCAAACCTCCTGCACGGAGCAGGGACACCTTCAGCTATATCAGGTTACTCAGAGCCCTGTCCAACCTGACCTTGAAAGTTTTCAGAGATGGGGCATCCACCAACCCTCTGAGCAACCTGCCAGCATTTCACCACCCTGATCATCGGTGTGCTTCCCTCAGCAGCTGGGTAACCCCTTCAGTTTCTAAGAGACTCATACATAATGTTAGCATGTGCCTAAGTGAATCTCTGAGTTATGCAAATAATTGATTTCTGAGTTTAAAAATTAAGTTCAATAGACATGAATTTGAAACAAGCATTTGGCCACTAAGCAGACATTAACAACTTGATTTTAACTGATACTTTAGTAGAAGACAGACACTTTATGCTATGTACTTTCCTGAAAATATGAAGAAGTTACTCATAGAGTTGTCATCTTTTAGCTCCTAAGCAGAGAGATTAGATTGGTGTCTATTTTTCTATATAAAAGACAAACTTGTAATTCATTTTAATTTATGTGATTTTCTGAAGTAGTTCTTGTACCTACTGAAATTTAGTATGGCCATCCATCCTTTGATGATTTTACCTCACACTCTTCCATGGGAACTCATGCAAATAATGACTTACGGAAGTTGAAGGACTTAGGAAAAGTTGATCATATGTGTTCTTCTTTCAAGTCGAGTGAAGACCATGCTGAAACCCTTTAGTTAACTGCATACAATCAAAAGGTTTTTTCCTCAAAGCTTATTTTCCAAAAAGTAACATGTCATAAAAGATAATAGAATTGATACATTAACAATTAGACACATATACCTATATTTTTCTGTATGACTTATAGAATTACTCAATGTAGCAAGCATTACTGAGTAAATTAAAATTGTTTATTGATGCAATTTATCTATTTTTAGGTATTTTCCATATACTTCTAGTAGGAAAAATAAGGTATTGATAGGACTGAAAAGAGAGAAACTGAAAGATGGTAGATTTAGATTAGATATTAGGAAGAATTTCTTTACTCTTGTAAATTTCTTTACAATTTGTTGAGGCCCTGGCACAGGTTGCCCAGAGAAGCTGTGGATGCCCCATCCCTGGAAGTGTCCAAGGCAGGGCTGGATGGGGTCCTGAGCAACCTGGTCTGGTGGAAGGTGTCCCTGCCCATGGCAGGGGGTTGGAAGTAAATGGTCTTTAAGCTGCCTTCCAACCCAAACCATAGCATCAGAGAATGGTTTGATTCTGTGAAAAAGGACATGCAACTAAACACATTCAGAAATGACCTGAGATGCTGTTTTACTCAACACGATGTTACTGATGCTGATGGTATTGTGGCTTTCAGAAATGAATTGAGATTTTGCATGCATTAGTAATTTCATCCCTGGTATATTACAGTGTCCTATGGGGAAGTACACAAAGGACATGAGCCTTCCTGGTTCTGAGCATCAGCCAATTGCAGATTGGCTTTGCTTAAAAGGAAACTTGCACCTCTACCTGAAATTTGTTCTGCAATTGTTCAGTAAAAATTTCTTTTCTATCTTCTGTAACGTCAGCTATTGCCTGTGGTCAGAGACAAGATACCAAATTAGCTGGATTGCTGATCTGAGCTAGCGTAAGAAATGCAGTACTCACTAGTCCAATTGAAGGTTCATCTAGCCCAAGCCATTGATTTCACCTGATTTCAGGTTGCAAATGTGCAAGTACAAAGCATCACATGCTTGCCACCCATCTGGTTCTGAGGCACTGACAAATTTGTGAATCCTTCAGTGAAACTGTGGTGAATCCTTGTGCTGCTCAGTTGCTGCTTCCCTTCAGCGTACGAGACATGCTGTGGGGCAGCCCTTGTCTGCTCGGACTTCTGTTGTCCTTTCTGATGTCAGGAACACCAGAGGCCAGCTGGAAGTCGGGCACAGTTCTCCTGGGAGAACAGAGTCCCAGCATCATGGTTGCCTGGACACGCAGTTTTAGCATGTTTAGTTCACACCAGCCTGGAAGATGCAAGCCTTTCCTCTGGCCCTTGGCCATCTTACAGTGGCAGTGCCTGTTGCTCACACAACCCATCGAGGCTGTGTCTGAGTGCATGATCCTTTTGCTTGGTGAACACAGCTTTGGGCAGTTATTTAGCATATTGCAGCTTTCCAGCTAACTGTTCTCCTTAGGTAGAAAGATACTGCTTTTTCAAAACCATGGAGTAAAGGAAAAATATTGGTCTTGTTTGGGATATTTTTGGTTCGTTATGTTTTTCGGGCTTTGTTTTGGTTCAAGGCAGTCTTCTCATCCATTTGTGATTTTTCAGATAAGGTTATAATTTCTCAGCTCTCAGACTCTGTCTTTTAAATAAGACATCTCCATGTGGAAAGAAATGACACAGTTTTGTAACAGAACAAAGCAAACTATATTTTCTATGGATATTAAAGATGCTAAATGAAATGTGGCAAACTACTGTAAAGCTGATAAAGAATGCGATTAATCACAGCCAGTCAGGCCCAGGTTTGATGCCCAGCACTGGGGGAAGCACTTGAGGTCCTAGGATATATTTTGTCAAGACTCATGGCCATAACAGCCTGGATGTCATTAGAATCACATCTTTTCTGCAGAATCCTACAAGTCACTTTTTCAAAACAGGACAGAGGCACAGCAATAAGGTAGTCTGCAAATGCTTAGGATAAGCCTAACCTGGGAAGATGAAATACTGCCCTGAAGAAGCCAGTGAAAGTTTTGTTATTGATTCCAGAGCAGCCAGGGATTCCCCCATGTCAGCTAGAGTAAATATGCCTAAAGAAAGGGCTCATAATTTAATCACCAAAGACCAAAATTGCAGCCCTGAAATCCCCTGCTTAGCCATTACCCATCGCTGAAAATGAGTGATCTCTGCAAAGGATTTGTTAAATGCTCACACTGCCTGAAATTAGGCTTCTGAGCACACCCAAAGCTGTCCTTGCCACTGCTGAGCATCCCAGCACATACCACACAGGCCGATCAGCCCAGCACAACCGGGTTTGGCAGCATGGGGACACTTGGCACTGAGCTGCACGAGTGACATCCAGAGCCTGCACAGCTTAAGCCAGCAGGTTCAGAAAAGAAAATGTTGCCACATTTCTGTAGTGGACTAACTGCTAGAAGTGTCTTGATTTGATTCCCCTCTGAGAGCACACCCCACCCTACAGAAGAGAACACAAACCACTACCTGGCAAGCAGATCCCCTTGCCAACTAAAGGCAGCAGCTTCACTCCTGCTGCAGAGCAGGCACAGACAGGACTCCTATACACCCTCCTCATGTCGCCCTCCTTTTGGGGAAGGCCTTTGGTCTAGTTTTATGAAGTGAACAAAACAATTGACAGTTCTTAGGAAGTATCATCTGTCAGGAACTTCAGATGTCTGGCAAGAGTCATAAATGACAAAACTTCTTGACAATAACTGGTGTGCATTGAAGGTGCTGCATAGAAAAACTGGCATGGACCCACTGTTCATCATCTGAGCGTGGTGTTGTCAGTAGGTCCAGCTACAGTGTATGTGAATCCCTGTGTGCCCCATGTGTTCCATACATACATATTTTTGTCCAAAATTCTCCAGGGAGAAAGATGGGAGCCCTCACACACACATGTATCTTTGGGGAGATCTTCTGACATTGCACACTGGGCAGTTCATGGCACCTCCTTCCAGGAGGTACTTAATTCAAGCATGATGAATGTGTATCTTCACTGAGCCTGCTCATTGTAGGTGCCTCCTGCTCTGCATGTTGGCTCTTTTAGATCCCACGCTGATGTCCTAATGCTCTGTTTGGGCCTCAGCACCTCGGGCAGATTTCTAGATTTGGTCTGGGCAGCCCAGCAAACCCAAACGTCAGATGTTGATACACCGCTCCTTAGCCACTGAAACCTTTTGAGATCTGGCCCTCAGAGGCTGTAGAATTCAGGGTGTTTACACCCACAGAAGTTTATTGGTTTTGTGCTTCTTTTTTTTCAATACAAAAAATAGATCAAAGTAATTTTAAATAATATAGAAGGCAAAGCACTAGAAAAGCAAACCAATAAGTTCCCAAACAATGCAAACTGAAATACCACAAATACTGCTCAGGGAAGCAGGCCCATTGTTACAGCTGTCACAGGCAAGCCAGAGGCTTCAGCAAAGCTGAAAACCAATGTTTCTCTGTTGATGAACTGATATTGCCAATATTTATTAGCTCGGGGTACAAAGATGGGTTTGGAGGTCTGTAAGTTTACTGCAAGTTGAAGGTGATTGCTGTCTGAAAAACTTTCAGGAAAGCAAGGCCAGATTCTGGCTCCACTTTTATGTATTTGGTTACAGTAAAGGGGTTGTATTCAAATAACTTTCTTCCTAATTTTACAGAGCATAATTTACTAATATCACTATTTCAGGAATGATTTTAAAAACTAGACGTTTTCTTACAAATGCTACTAATTCTTCCACACATCATCCATTGAGTCAGTGTACTGGGACAGGGTTTCTAGCATCTCCAATCTATCAGGACAGGAATGACAATTGTAGTGATTTAGCAAGGTAATAAAATGAAATTATACCAGCAATTATTTGTGGACCCAGTGTGCTCTCCTAGCTGCCTGCAGCTTGCTCTTCCCAGTTCTTTCTGCACAGTCCAAGAGGAGGTCTGAATAGGTTCTCAGCTTTCAGTTGATGGTCTATCAAAATTAGTATTCAGAGGTTGCAGCTTGTAGCAAGCACATTTATAGTCATATGAGAAGTGCGTGGCTTTATGGGAGCTCTCTAGTTGGAATTGTGCCTGTCTTCAAAAAGACATGTACATAGCACAAAAGATGAAAATGAAACAACTCTGCTGTTTCCTTCTTGCTAACCTGGGTTCACCTGTGTGAGATGAGTTTAACCCTTTTGTGTTGAGTGCTGAATATCATATGTCATAAAGGGACAGGAAACTACACTCTGTAAGAATAACTCAAACCTTTACACTTCATGCTCTGGGCTCTCTTTTCAGCGATTTGAGCACTTTGATTTGGAAGGAAAAATAAATCTATTAATTGCCAGTAGCTTTCTGACCTATCCGACTTTGTACTAAATGAACTTGAAGCTTAACAAGGAAAGGGCTAAACATTCTAAGCAGCTTTTTGTGTGTTAAAATTTTGACCATAGGCTGGTTAATTTTCGCCTTCATGCACGGAGAAAAAAAAATTTAATCCTTGGATCTGTGAGGTGTCCAGTTTCTGTAGAGAAGAAAGTGTTACTTCCCCTTTAAGCCTGGAGCCGTTCGTGTGTGTGAGTGTGCGGTCTGTGTGTGTGAGTGTGTGTGTGTGTCTCCTCCTCTTTGAGTGACACAGCACTTAGATATGCCTATCAGTAACTTAAACCCCACAAACTCCACCTTCTAAGTGAGGAAGCTGTGGGTTGATGGAAATGTAGTGAGCAGATCGAGACAGACAGTGAATCATTAGCAAACTGCAACGCCAGGATGAACTTGTCTGGAACCTAAAAGGAGAAAACAGGCTGCGAGTCCTCTGCGGCGCTGGGTTTGCTCAATACAGCCAAAGTGGATCTAAAAGCCGGTTGATCCCCAGTCCAAGATGCTGCTGGTTTCCCAGCGGGTAGAAGCACCACGGATGGAGCCACATATTCCAGTAAGTAGCATTTGAAATCGATATGGGCTGGGAAAGTAGGAGCTGGTTTAAAAGGACTTAAACACCCTCGGAACAGTTGCTCGCCGGGCTCGGCACGGTCGCAGCCAGGCTGGAAAGTTTGCAGGGGCGGTTCAAGAAAGTGCCCACCTTGGGCTCGCTCTGCCCGCGGGTCCCGTGTTCCGGGGCCGCCGAAGGGAAGGAGACAGAAACTTGAGGGGGAAATTTCGCCCTCCGTTCTGGTCAGAGCTGAGGTCGGACCACGGAGAGGAGGGCAGGAGGGAGGGGGTCCGTGGGCTTTAAAATGGTGGTGAAGAAGGTGATTTGCGGTGCGGTGCGGTCCCGGGCACGGCGGCGGGGCAGCCAGTGCGCGGCAGCGGGGGACGCTCCGTGGGTTTCCATGTCATTGCTCGGGTGGTGACGCGCTGGGCTGCGGGAAGAGGCGGTGGATGCTGCGGGAAGAGGCGGTGGATGCTGTCGGGG
>WEIT01013384.1:107603-132111 GCA_013389985.1 Dryoscopus gambensis
GGCACTGAGAGTGCCCGGGGGAACCCTCCCCCGGGGAAGGGGGGAAGCCCCCGCGCACGGGGGGCTCTTCCCTGCGGCCGCGCTCGCCGAGTGAAAGGCAGCGAGAGCAGTTTGAGTAAGTTACACGCGAGCACCTAAAAAAGCAGCGATCTAGTGCTGGCACTGCCCATTTTCAGTTCTCTCTCCCTGCCATATGTTTAGAAGAGAGAAAAAAATGCACTTTGGGAAGGATGCTCTCAGCTGAAGGAGGAGGTGGTCTGGGGGACGAGGTACAAGGAAATTCCATGTTAGGAAAGCATTAGCAAGGGGTGACTTCTAATGTTTTCCTGCCACTGACGTTGACAGTGACACACATGTGTGGGTTGATATTGGAACGTCACAGAGTTTTTAAACTGAACCAGGAAATAGTCTGTTGCTCAGGGATCAAAAACAAATAATCTGTACTGTAAGGCAGGTAACATGCAGTTAACAGCCCTCGAGTGAGTGAAAAGCTGTTCAATGTTCACAATTGAGCAGCTCAAATTCAATTCATCTTTCTATTTTCAGAGGTCTTTTTTTCCCCCTCTTTTTTACATGCGGTTTTTCAACTCTATTTTTATTCCTTTTAAGTAATACTTCAAAACCAGAAAAGCACATATTGACAGGGCTTCGCTTTTGGTCCCTTGTAACTAAGTATTTTGAACTGTAAAGTGTCTTGGATTTTTTTAAAGCTAAGGTAGTTGTTAGAGGGTTTGGAGAGGGATTAGTAATTAAAATAGGCAGTTATATTTTAAAATTCTTTTGTGTGACTTCCTCTTAACACAGGTAGGAGTGTTTAATGAATACAATGGTTTTGGTTTTGTTTTTTTACTGACCCTGTTGTAAATGTTACAGTGTGGTAGCATTTGGAGATTTAAAATGGGATTAGGGAGCTATTACGCTAGATGATTTCTGAACGTGCAGGAAGATTTACTGGAAGAGTTCATGATCCCAGGTGTCAGGCTGACACTCTTGCCCTGACTTAAGTGGTCACTAACCTGCCTGGGTGTGACTGTAGGACAAGAATTGACTGAAGAATGGGCTTCATGAGAGAGACAAAAGTTAGGGAGGTGGAAGGAAACACAAGGGCAAGAATAACAGTAGGCAAAATCCCTGAGTCGTCCTGTAGGTTAAGTACAGTGCAACTCACTGGTTCCCAGTCATTTAATCAATAAATGTTCTATGTTACTTGCTACTCTGATGAAAGTCGCCTTAAAATAACTTTTATGAGTACATAGCCATGGGAAAGTGAAGTAAATCTTGTAGAAGCTGTGACAAATGGGTTTATCCAAACTGGGAGATGGAGTAGTAGAAGGTTGAGCTCCTGAAACAGGGAAAGGGGCAGAATCCCCCAGGTTTTCATTGTTCCCTGGTGCTGGCTGTGTCAGCGTTTTTCAGCATTTAGGCGAAGGTGACTATAAGTTACGATTCATTAGTAATTGGTATGGTCTCCAAATAAAGATAGCTAAATCAGTTTAAATGGTGCTGGCACCTCTCCAAGGAGCCCTCTTTATATCTGACACATTTGCTGCAAACTTCTTTGAGGAAGAATTAATATTGTACACTCTGCTATCATCCTCTGTGGGAAGAGCAGTGGTGTAACTCACTATGAAGGCTTTCTACCTGATGTTCCAGTTTGACTTGTATGTTTAAAAAAAACAAAACAAAACATTTTGAACCAAAGGAAGCAGAAGACACACCAAGGCTTTGCGTTGAACTGTTTTATATCAATATTGATTTTTTAAGGGGGTTTGTGTTATAAAGAGGGAGCTTTTATCCCCCTGAGCTCTTTGGCAATTATCTTCCTGCCATAAATGTTGATACGCACATAATGGATGTAACTAAAAAATCTCCTTATCCCAGCAGAAAAGGCTGACTGTTTGTTGGAGCAGAGAGAATGCTGAGAGTGTGAATAGACAAACCCATATGTCGCTGGTGAGAGAGATAAATGATGGACGAACAGGAGTTGGTTACTATGGATCAGCACAATAAACCAATTCCCATCATACACCTCTCTTAATAATATACCAGTCTCAATGCCATTGACGGGTAACCTAGGTAGCACCAGTCAACTGTAAGTTTTTCAACTGTTCTTTTATACATCTCAAAGAACAGTTGGGACATTTCTAATTTTTTCAGATGTTGAGTGCTAAAATTATGCAGAACTTCCTTCCTTGCCAGTAATTGTGAAGGGGAACTTTAAAGCATGGCTGTAAAATGCCAAATGTGCTCGATACCACTGTGTGCTTGTAGTAAGTTTTGTGTTGAGCACCCGTAAAAGGGGTACCCTTGAAAAGGCAATCGCTGAACAAATACGTGAAGAAACTGGTTGGGCGTTTAGTACTACCCTCATTAGGGTTGTTTCAGGATTGGACTGGTTTTTGGGAGATAGAATATAGAAATAGAATAATGCTGTTTAATTTTAAAAAACAGCCCTGTAGAACAGGCAGTGATCTGTACTACAATTTTAACTTTCTGTAACCCATTTCAGGGCTGCCAGCAGCTGAAGAGAAACTTTGCAAAACAGTCCGTGCTTGTATCATGGTCTCCTTTGCTTGTTCTGCATTATTACTGGTAGTACTTTGCACAGAAAATTGAAGTCTTTGTCATTTAGAGGTTTCACTTTATGTCCTTGTCTTCTGGTAGATATTTTTCATTGCAGTTGCTATGGACTGGCCTGTTAGCCCTGTTCACAATGAAAGCATATTTCAGGGTGACAGCATAAGCAGGGCTTGTGGCTCTCAGGATGTGACTCCTTGGTTTTAGAAGTCACCAGTTGCACTACGAGAGAGCAGTGCAGTCAGAGACGGATAACTTGCAAATGCAAATGAGTTAGGAGTACTTACTCCTCTTGGGAGCCCTTCTCACTGTATTTTTCATTTTTTTTAAATAGAGGAAAAAGTGTTACAGAGTCATTACTTTCCTTTAAGGAGAAAATACATATTTTGTGCAGCATTTACTTGCCAAGTTGCAGTAGCTCTTTCAGAGCTGTTTGCCTTGGTGTGCACCCTGGGTGAACTGCAAGGTGTTTGTTGGGTTGGGTGGTAGGAGAGTACACCCAGCTTTCACCTTTTGCAGCCCAGCCTAGCAGTCCTTTTTCGTTTTGCAGTGGATGAGGCTCAGATTTGATCCAAGAATTATGGGCTCAAGGATCAGGCTCTTGAGTACAGACGGGGGATTGTTGTGTGCCCCCACCCTGCTCACTCTCACCTGATGGCAGAAGTGAAATGGACTCAAAACAGGGCTCAGTGCATTGTCTCTGATGGGTGAATTTTACCTGGCTCTTTGCTCCTGTGGAGAACCAGTTGTGCCCAAAGGGAAGAGCAGAGGAAAGAGCTGTGGGCTTCCTTCCTCCCTACCCACTAGCCAGCTGGACTGGCTGGGGGACACATGCTGTGCCCAGGGAGTGTGTGGCTGGAGGCCATATCCGTGGGGCCAGTGGAGAGCCAGTGGGGCCCAGGCGTGGGAGATGCAGCGGGATGCAGGATTTCATATGGGCCTTTCTTTACTTGGAGAGCTGCCTCATCGCTACAATGAGCCATTGATAAGCGCTGACCTGATTAAAGAGCTGCTGCTCACGGGAGGCTGGGGTGTGCCCTGGGCCTCTGACGGGGGCTGCTGGGCTGCCCAGAATTCCTCTTTGGAAATGGGTGGCCAGGCTGAGGAGGAGGAGACAAGAATTCAAAGCTCTGTCCAGAGGAAGGTGTCATATTGTGAGTTGTTGAGATCCACGCTGCTTTTCCGTGCAAGGAACTTGGCAGTTTTATTGATAAAGGAGTGTTACATAAGTACCCCATCAGGCATGTCCTAATTTGTTAATAATTGATGATCTGGGTAGTACAGTAATGCTGGTGGTGTTAATGCACTCCTACACAGATCTGCAATCTCTGCAGGCCCCCTGCTTGAGTTTTACTTTAATTGTAATACAGGCATTTTGCTTTTTTCCCATTTGGTTTTGGGAGTTTTTTTAAATTTACTTGGTGATCCTGCTGCAGGTGCCTGTCGCGCCTTCCCATGTGGTCAGGGTGCTCAGCCTGGTGCAGACAGGATCAAGGTTCCCTCTGCAGGGCCGGGTGCCACCAGTGGGAGTGTGTCACCCCACGCCAGGCAATCTCTTGAGTGGCAGCAGCATTAGCCCCGGGAGAAGCCTGGAGCTCGCGCTTTGCACCTTTGGAGGGAAGGTATCAGTCTGGGGAATGGAGGCAGTGGTGCCTCTGCAATTCCTGCACCAGGCTTTGCCAGCACGGGAGCCAGGATGCTTCTCACACGGCACAGAACAGGTGCCCTTCAGTTACCCCCCTGTTGATAACAGGCTGTGTTTGCATGGATTTAAAACCTGGCTACTTTCATGTGCCACAGCTAGAGAGATTGGAGAAAACATTTACCTCTGCTGACACACACACAAAAGAAATACTTGCTGGATATCATCATCATGATCTGGCTTCTTCTTACTTCTTGCATGTTTTTTCTTTTCTGTGTAAGTTTCTTTTTCTCTAGAATTAAGTACCTCAAAACTCTGAGCAGGTTTGGGAGTTACACCTACCCCAGACCTACCTATTTATTACTTTCAGAGTAACCCAGCACGTTTACTCTATTGTGGGCAATGAAACCCATTACCTGCATTAAAGGCCAAAGCAGCAAGGTAACTTTCTAGTTATGTTGTGAAATATAATGCCATTGTTCGCTTTTATTAACGTCTCGAGGTGGATTACACGGTGGTTAGAAGCCTGTTCTGCCGGGCAAAAGACTGTCTGTAATTTCAAGTGGTTGATCCTGATCAGGCAGTTTGAGCGGCTGCAGCAACAATCCCTTGGAGCTCTAAATCACATTTGTCACAAGATCTGCCTGGTAGTATTGGCTGCTCCAAGACTTACTCCGACTTCTCAGCATTCCATCCCTTTGGCTGGATCGCAGCAGTGAGGGACTTGCCAATCTTCCCTGTTCTTTGTGCCTAATTCTGAAAGACTGGCAAGCTTTATGCTCTGTTTTCTGAAGAGGGCCCAGCTTTACTAAGCTGCCTGTCTGTCAGGGATTAATTTAACCTCTAATTACTACATTTTCTTCACAGTTTGCTGCACATGAGCGTGTTATAACAAAAGCACAAAGAAGTATGTCATTTTATTTAGCCACTACTCTGAAATTAATTTAGGGGGTACAGAGTCAGATCTGACACACTTGGTGTTAAAATAATTGTGCTGGCATTAGAATTAAAGTACATAATCTTGTTGTTTCTAATGATACAACAGTACTAGTGTAAATAGTGTTGTTAACTCATTAGTTATAGCCACAGTAATAGAAGTGATATCTACTTACAGAGAAACACTCAAATAAGCATCACAACAAAAGTTTCCCCCAAATAATTCATGGTTTCCTCAAAATAATGGCATGGTTTCTACTTGATTCCCATCTGACATTTTGGTTTAGGATTACATATCTAAGTGTAGTTTGTTGTTTTTTCTCAAAAGGTCTGCCAAATTGCAATAAACAAACATTTATGATGGCTTGGGCTTCTTCCAGCCTGGAAAATGATTTTTGATTTTTGATTTTTTTTTTTTTAACATGCGGCTTCATGGGAACAGTACAAAAGGCCGTATGTCCTCTTGTCCCTGCTCACAGTGACATCAGCAGTGCCACAGTTCACGTTGAGAGCAGCCTGCTGTCTTGAAGGGAGCGAGTCCACTCCTGTTACGAAACATGGGATGACTTTCTTCTTTCCCAGTTCTGTAATAATTACAACAAAGATGTCGGTTGTTCTTTTTCTTTCGGAAAGGTTAAGCTTGGGAAATGCAGCCTATCTCCAGTTTAGGTAAATGTAGCTAAAATGTAGCTAAAAGTTGTTGCTGTTACATCAGAAATGTGCAGTAGCTGTCTTGGCATCCTGCGCCGTGTTCATCAACTCTGAGCCAGGCTTGTTAAAATAACTTTGAAAATGTAATTTCTTATGTAAGGTTGGACCTGAAAAATCATTGGTTATGTACTGATAGTTTATTTCTAATGGAAACAGGAGATTGGTTGTATATTTTTGTGTTGTGCATTTGAGTTGCAAAGCATGGGCCCAACTCAGTAATTCTCCTTCGGTAAAAGCTAAGTGCATTTGATGGGAAATTTCCCCTAAAGATTCCCCAAGGTCAGGTAGGACACAGTTACAGAGTCACGTCTTGTATTTCCTTTCTCAAAAGGAGAATTAATACGGCATCGTTATCCAGGCTTGTGACAACAGTGACACAGGATTGCCAAAAAGACTAATGGGAGGAGAGTGATGATTGATTCTCTTTACAGTAGTAGATCAGATTATTTCTCTGAATTCTTTCTTCAGTTCTCTCAACTCCCAAACTGTAACCAGTTACTGTAATTATTTACTCTAATTACTTCCAATCTACAAGTAAATCGAACATAAATTAAGATCGACTGATGTGAGGGACGGGGTGGTTCAGTGAGCTGACAGTCAGGTTTGGAGACGCTCTCGCTGGTCAGATGGTCCACAGGAGGGTTTGATAGCTCTATGGAGCAAGTGGGATTTTTTGTGGATATGAGTTTTCACGTAACAAGCCAATCCTGAGTAATGCTTATTCTAATTTCAAAGTTGTCAACATTTTTTTTCAAAGGGCCTGAATATCTGTATGTATGTATTGCTGGGGGCAATTTTTGGAGTAAATAGTTCCTAGGTTCTTACTTGTCCATTGTAAAATGGGCGCTTACCTTTACCTTCACAGTAAGTATCCTTAACTAGTTAAATAGTTTATGAATCATGAGTGATTGTTACCAGCTGAGGTCTTTAGGGTCCTTTCAAATAGTTAGAAATTATATTCAAAATAAAGGCAGGTATATCCTACTGTAAGCCCCCCTCAGTGTAAACAACAGTTTTATTTCTTTGCTTTGGCTGTAATGCCAACTCAGGTGGATTTTTTTATTTTTCCCCCCAGTATGACATTATAGCATCTTTCTTTTTGCTGAAACTTCAGAATTTCATATAGGGGTAAAGAAAATATTTAAAGACAAAAATGGCATCTACTCTCAGGCATGTATTTTAATGTTTCATTCTCTGTCACAGGTCTTCATAGGTTTAAGGTTTCAGCAAAGGTAAAAAAGTCAGTATTTTTCAAAGACATTTCTAATAGTTCCACACACCAGAAGCTTTGTCCCCATGCATTAGTATGTAACATTTAGTATGTAAACATTTGCATTAGTTTAAGAATAATTATGTATCGCACATTTCATGTGGTTATCAGGATGGATACTGAGTATAATTTCACTTTGCTTTGACTAGTTACTTAAAATCTTACTAGGATTTTCACAGGTCCAAGTTTATATAAGAAAATAATTTCTGTGTGTATCTGATACTTTAGTAACCCACTAGGTCATGCTGATGGTTGGGTACTTTTAAGGACTTGACGTTTTCTGTTACCTTAACTTACTTATTTTCTTAATTGATTGTGTTGATTAAAAAATGTTACAGAGACTGAGAAAAACCCGATTTTATACAATCTTGCAGTCAGAAATATAGGCAAAAGGTTTTGATCTCTGACTGTCAAATAGTGACTCATTAAAAAGGAATTTTTGTTCCTCCCTTTTCAAAGGGTTACTCACTACCAAGCAGTAAATATCTAGTTTTGATGCTACTGCATTGAAATGCCTGACATTGTTGGTGTATTAAGTCCAAACTCTGTAAGACTGTTTGTTCACAGGCTTCATGAATTTTTTTTTGTTTGTTTTTCTCGATTAAAGAAACCCATTGGGGGATTTTCTTCAAGCTTTACCCTGTCAGTTTGAGTACAGACTTTGTTTGGATTTTAATAACAGAGGACCCTGTCCATACTTTAGGCAGTGGGTCATTCAAATTATTTTTAAAAACACATGACCAAGCAAGCACTAATTTCTTTCTAATTTTGCATTGGGTAACATTAGACAAGGACATTGGAATTTTTCTAAATCAAAAAAATTCTCTTTGTCTTCCACATCAAGGGTTGTGTGCTAAGCATTTTCTAATACTGCACTGCATAAAGCTGAAAATAAATTGTACTGAAGAGAGACAGGCAAAATCCAGCCCAAGGCATGCCCTTTTTCTCCATTTCCATATTAATCTTGACTCTCTGAGCCATCTCTTTTGTCTTCCTGTTCTTACCTATTCTACACATTTGATGGAAGGGCACAAAGGCAAGTTTGAATCTTCCATCTCATCTCTTCTTAGGTATGGATTGGTTGGCTTGAATTTACATAGCATTGGAAAGATGTGTTCTTGGTTGCAGCAACACTTGTGTTTGACTTGAAGCAGAGTGAGAGTGCATTTGGGCTTTTCAGTGCTTATGAGATGTGAATCTTGGTCCCTGATCCCAGGAGGAAGATCAGACTTAATTTCAAGTGAAAGTCCTGCATCTTCAAATAACTTCCCATGTCAGTTAAAGTTCAATATTCTTGAATCACAGAGATGCAGATGAGTCAAATCTGAAGTTTAGGGCAAGTGTGAAGGATGTAAGAGAAAATGTAGATGTTTCTTCTGATGCTGCTCTCCCCTCCCCTTCAGGGCTCCCACAGTCTGTCAGCTGTAACAGAGTGATTTGATTACTTTGTAGTGTTAAGCTAAAAGAATAAATCTGAGAGCCTTGGGAATGGGGAGCCAATCCAACAATCAGAACCAAACAAGTTAATAAAAGTGAAGCGTTTCTGCTCGGTGCTGCTGTAGGAATGCTACTTCCAGAAATGCTTGGGGCAGCCGTGGTGATGGCCCAGGCAATTAGTGTAGGTACATCCCCTGTACACAGCACCAGCAGCTGCGTGCTGGGGGCTGAGCTCCCTGTTTTGAAGGAGAAATGTGTGTTTTCTGCTATAAATTATGAAAACGTTGAATGTCTCAGGATGAGCTGTTTATTGCTCACCCCCTTGCTTCCCATTCTCTCTGCATACCTAGAAGAAACTTGGCTTAGGCAATCTGAATTGCCCTTTCTTAAAAATCATTTTGGCCTTACACATTGTCTACTAATTTCTGTTTTCCGCTTGTGAGTTCTTCTCTCCCCCAGCCCACAACCTAGCCAGAAATAGAGCATTTCAGTGACTGTCCACAGAGGTGGTTTGAAATCCAAATGATACCCTCAGACTGGTTTCTGGTGCCCATGTGCCAGGCTAGGTACAGTTCAGAGTCATTTGGAAGACAGAGTACATAGAAATATTGTGAGCTACAGCAACAGTGTCAAGTGTTGTTGTGTAAGAAAACTCGTACTACTTGTCTGCATGGAGCTGACTGTGGATGTGGGTACTTCTGCAGATAAGACCTGGATTACTTACAAAGAGTCTTATGCCAGCCTGTAGCTTTAATTTTATCATATCTAAGAATGGCAGTAATGGCAAACTAGCCAGGAAATGACCAATTCTGGCTGCCCACAAGACCTCCCTGCGGAGCATCTATGTGTATGTTATTTCAGGGTATTCAGTGGCAAGCTAGTCCAGCAAATGCCCATTTGTTGCCATTCCTGCCTGGAACAGAAATAGGTACAGCCCTTTGTACAAGAATGGCAGAAAATGAGCCATTGAGTGCTTTGCCATCTGCTCCCCAAACTGCAGCAAAGCAAACTGTTAAACTTCTCATGGAGCTTAGGGCTTGATTAACTTAAATTACCGTCCTGTGGTACATGTTTGCAATGCCGAGGGGATTAGGTGGCATGTATTTTCAAGAAATACACGTTCGTTATTCAGAAGGGTTATGCAATAACATCCAGTGGTCATTTCCTTTTGGAGCATAGCTGTGTCGGTCGTGTAGCTTGTTTGTTTGTGCATTCATCCTGCTGGATCCCGGGAGGAGACGGACCGGCACTGCCAGCGCCAGCGGAGCTGCTCTGCGGCACCGGCTGGCCCGGCTGCGCGGGCGGCGCTGCTGCAGCCACACATGGAGAGCCAGAGACCTCGGGGCGTAGAGGTGAAGAGGTCCAAAGTACGAGGAGGCAATGGTAGGGGAGAGAGAGCCGGGACGGGCTGGGACGGGCTGGGACCAAAGGGAGGGCAAAGCTAAGGACACAGGAGAGCTAAGGAAACTGGGCAGGTATCTGGGAGATGGTGGAGGCACAGTAGGTCCAGAACTGCCTCAGTACGGCTGGAATCCCTCACGTGCCTGGTCCATAACATCCAGCATCTCCTACGGCTTCCATTCAAGCAGTGAGTGCTTCCTGTGTGCAAACTTGTTCTGTGCTCCCTGGACACTGACTTCCAGGTGCTGTTTTCCTTCATTTCTGTTGTCTTTTTTAAGTTTGCAACCCTTGTTTTTCCCTTGTACTCTTCCTTTCATGCCTTTGTTGTGATTGCTCTTCTCCTGGGATCTCACCCAGTGTTGCTTCTCGAGAGGCAGGCAGAGCTGTGGCAGGGAGCAGCACAGTGCCGGGGCTGCACACTCTCTGTGATCACAGCCATGGCTTGGTTGGGTTTGTTTTGTCAGAAGGATTTTTCTTTGGGTGAGTGCGGTGCTGGGGCAGCCCAGGTCTCGCACAGCTGGCTGAAGCACACAGTTGCTGTTCCCCATGCAGCTGTGGGATGTGCCTCTTGGATGTGAGCTGGTGCTAACACTGGGGCAAAAGTCAAGGTATGACTGCCCCGCTGTCCTTATTCTGTGAACTCGCTGGTTCAGGCAGAAAAACTGAGGGCAGCTTTCACCTGGCCAACCTGCAGCTCACTGCCGGCAGGACAGCGATGGCTGCATGAGCTGAGTTTGAGCTGCAGAAGTTGCTTAGGACATTAAGTAAATAATCTGGCACCTGACCCAAACAGAATGGCAGAAGTGCCTGCAGCAGCGCTGCCAGCCTTCCCTGGGCCAGCCTTCCCTGGGCCAGCCTCGTGGGCATGTCTGCATGAGACCAGTGCACCACGTCTGCATGAGACCGGAGCACCTTGCTGTGCACAGGAAGCCGGTTCAGAAGATCATCTGAGCTGCTATTTAAACATCTTCCCAAATCTCCTTCAACAGCAATTTGGGATCTTAAGGTGGCCTTGGATTCTGTGAACCAAAGACGGTAATGTTCTCTTTTACAGCTGGTTCTGAAGCATTGTAGCTTCCCCGAAGTAAGGAGATGTAATTCAGTGTTTATAAAGGCAGGCAGGAAAGTAAAAGACTCTTTGGTTCTCTCTGAGAGCTTTTTCAAATGTAGAAAGAATGAGTCACTCGACATTTCATTACTGAATAGGAGCTGATTTACAAGTGTGTATGCCCTGAGATGAATGTCGGTGGATGAACTCCAATAGTTTCCTCCATGGCCATGCTGTAAATGGGCTTCAGCCAGTTTGATGTAATTCATTCTGTGGCACTGTGCTGTCTTTTGAAATGGAAGCATCATCCTTCTTATGATCTTCTGAATGCTAGAAGGCCGATTAACATGGGAATTCCTGATTAGCTTTAATTCAGCTCTACTACTCCAAGGAAGCATAGTTCCTGAATTGCACAAAGAAAGCCTCTTCAAGCACGGATCCAAATCAGCATACTGAAGATCCTGTTGGTAGGTGCGGTGACTATGATTAATATTTACTTGATGTCTTTCATCTTCCACGTACTTTACACAGTACAAGCATTTCATCTTCACAAAAGATGTATGAGTTAGGTGAAGTAAGTTTTACTCCCTTGGCTTTATTAATAAAGGCAGGGAAATGGAAGCAAAGAGATTAAAGTAGTTTGGTCATGGTTACAAAGAAGGCCAGCACTGAAACTGTGTAATTTCAGGTTTCTATTTCTGTGTCCAGACTAATGTCTGTTCTTGGTAAGAAGAAGCAGCAGGACAAACTTTGGAGTAAGAACATCATAAGAATTCAGTGAGGCATCGCTTAGGTCAGTGCCCTGCCAGGCTGTTCTCCTCCCTCCCCGCTTAGGTCCCGTCCATGGACCTTTCCTTAGGCTGATATAATGGCCCAGTTTAGTCATTGGTCTGGATGGACCACTGGAGAAATAAGTGCGTGATGAGATTTCTGCAATAAAAGAGTCTCTGCTGAAGTGAATATGATGAGATGCATATACGATTTTACTCAATTCAATGACTTTCTGCGTTAGAAAGTGCTTAAATTATATTGTTGAATTTTAAGCATGCAAGTGGTCTCATGAATATGGAAAAATTATTTGTTTACCTTTAGTTTGTATAGGGCTACTCATAGAGCTCTATTTAAATATACACTGAAGTTTATTGCCAAATCAGGGCCCTGGTTTGCACCAAAGGCCATGTCACTCTGAGCTGCAGACTGGCAGGGAACCTGTTGAGGGCCCAAAGGTGTCTTTGGTTTAAAGAGCTTCCTATCAAGATGCGTCAGTGGACAAAGCTTAACATCTGAGAAAGTTCTTGTCTGAGAAGGCATCTGGTCTCTTGAAAGAGAAGCTTCCTTTGTAGATGCGTACAAGTTGTGTGCATCCTCAATCTGATTGTGCAGCTGGTTGACTGTAATGGAAACCCTCACCTGGCAAGGTCCCCTGGGAGCCTGCCTCCTTCTGTGTGGGGAAAAGCAATCGCCTTTTGGTTCCTCCAATCCTGCCTTGAAGAATAAAAAGAAAATGCCCTTTCCTGAAACTGAAATCCACTCAGAGATGGTGGCTGTTGAAGCCACTTCATTTTGTCTAGATTTGACTGTAAATTGAGCCTCCTGTTTCATGTGGAGTAACGATTTAAATGCTGCAGTGAGGAGTCACTGGGTGAGAGGAGGGAGGCAGGAGAGCAAAGCAGTGCAGCCCCACTCCCCCTGTAAGGCCATGGTTCAAAATGCTTAATTAGTCGTTTCAAACCGGTGGCTCTTCTCCTTTGAGGCAGGAATGATGTATCAGCAAAAGCTGACCAAATTGATGTAGCAAATCAATTCTATGGTAATCCGTTTATTTAAACTTTGGTACTTAAATTTATAAGCTCTTCTCAAGTGTGCCTGCACTGCCATTCATTAGCCCATATTCTTTTATGCTCTTGCTTGGACGTTTGTGCCGCAGATAGCAGAATGGCCAGGACATGCCACTCGAAACTGCCTCCACATGTAATTCAAGCAGGTCTGCAATAATAGTGCTAAAAGAAGAGCTATTTAGCGGCATTATTAATGGGCAAAGAGTTCAGGCAGGATTATGAAAAAGTAAATTTTTATTAAGAGTGGAGGAGCTAGAAGAATGGACTGATTGCCCTGAGTCCTCTGGGCCCTCGAGCAATCAATTTCCCTTTCTAGTATTCAGTTACTTGCTAATTGTATTGATTTTTATCAAATATGTGTACAAATCAATTTTATATTTTAGTGCTATTAAAAGCTTCCTTCCTTCCTTGCAGGCAATGCTGCTCTGATCACTCTCATTGTCTTCCTTTATTTTAATGCTTTTATCCTAATGCATATTTTCGTTAGGACATGCGTGTTTTTCTTTAGGGCATTGAACTAGACTGGGATTTTACCTCGATGCTCAGGGGTGGAGCAAATAGGCGTCACTCAGTCCAAACCTCTGGGAAGTCAGTGGAACTGTCTGCTTAAGGAAAAATTGAAGGAAAGGGATGTGTGGTGTCGTTAAAAAAAAATGGGTGGGTGCAAGTGACCACACAGTGTGACCCCCTGAAGAACAGGAAGCACAGCTGCCGCAGGATGGGGATTGTGTTGCAGAAAGGTTGTAATGAGAAACAAAGAAGGGGATAAATGCTGAGCATGATGCACTCTGACTGAGTAAAGGGGAAAATGAAGTCAGGGTGAGAAAAATGAAACTCCTGTTTTATTAGGGTGACCCCCATTGCTGCTGCAAACCAAGCCACTTAGGCACTTCAAGTAAAGTGGATGCTGGAGACATCTCTGAGCAGAGTGAATGTATTGAGCTCTGAACAAAATAAAACAACATTCTCCATTTGTGTTTGTTTATGCCCATGGCAATTCAAATTGTTCCTGTCAAAGGTACCTATTTTCTGAGACAGCATATGCTTGTGCTCTCCTTTTAATGTGAGCCACACAGTTTGGGTTTGGGGAGAATCTCTTTGGCTGTGTGTGAGCCTGAGAAATGGACTCTCATAATTTAAATGTTTGGTGCATGTACAGCACTTCCAGAGATGGTGGGGACACTTTGAACTCCTAATGGTGTGAGCAGTAGCCACAAGAACAAGGGGAATTAGTGCTCTGCATTTCCACTTGCCTCTGACTTAATATTAAAACTGCAGAGTTTATGGAGGTATGTTTTCTGCTCTTATACCCAGGCACTTAAACAAAATACTTTTATACTTTTCCTCAGGAGGGAAGAGTTGCATTAGCAAGTATTTGGGTATATACACATATATGGTAAAAATACACTTTACATTAAATCATCTAATACAGTGGTACATACAGCATTTTATATTTGACATGGATCACTTTGGTCTTTTCGATTATGTTCTCCTCCCTGGCTCTGCTGATGCTTCTTCATCGCACAGCAAACCCATCGGGGAGAACCAGCAGAAGCCACAGCTGTGTCAGCCTCTCGTCCCTGCCAGTCACTGCTCCCAAAGGCAGAGGTGCTGTGGTATGGGAAGACAGACCCAAGCCCTCCTGCCTCATCCAATGGCACAAAAGGACCTGGGTGCTGGTTCCCCAGGAGCCCCCGGACAGCATCTCAGTGGGGAGCAGGCATCCTCTGTGCCCCCTCACACGGTTTTGCTGCGCTCCCCAGCCTCCACAGTGGCTTTTCTTGCCACTTTGGGGTGCTTGGTATTTCCAGATCCCGTGTAGGCGCTGCCACCACCATCATCAGTATAATGTTCTAGAAGCTGGCTAGGAGAAACCAGTCCTCTTGTCCTTTGATGTCTGTGCGCAGTGAGTTCCGTCCCTGCATTCCCGGCTGGAGTGGGGGACAGATGCAGCCGGCTCGGCACCCCCCGGCCGAGCGGGAGCGCGTTCTGTCATTAGGTTTGTACAGCACCTCTTGTACGAGAAATCACAGACTGGATAAGCCGTGTGAGGGGTCATTATAACACAGAGAAGATAAATGTACCGGTTCTGCTGGAGGCTGTCCTCAGGCTGTTTGTTATGTGTCTCTAACACTGTCACTACATCACACACTTCCTCGATCTCCGTATTACCCTACAAGCCTGTCTAATGGGATCCTCTGTTGCTGATTCCAGCTTACCCTGACCTACTTCTTTCTTGTGTCCCAGCAAGCTGTCAGGAGCTATCAGAGCACTGGGAGCTGAAATAAACACTCACTGAGGGGAAAAGCAAGGCTGTCTCTAGTGAATTTAATTAGCTTTGTTTAACTGGCTTGTTTGCTTTGTAAATCACATCATTTTTAGTCAAATTTAAGGGATAAAAAAATCTGTAATTAAAATCAAATGATGCACGACCTTATTAAAAGTCAAGGGTTTTAGAAGTTCTGTACAAAAAGTCATTTAATTTGTAATACATTTGCAGCACTCTGAATATTTTAGGGAGAAGAAGGATGAAACTGAAATTCTTTTTGGTTTTGGGATCTTTCTTCAGACTGAAGGAGATTGGGGCTTTTTGAATCATTATCTTTACCTTTTCCTTAATAGGAAAAAAAAGTCTTTGGCCTTTTTGTCAACATTGCAAGCTTGCTGCATAAAGTTTTAGAATCCTAATAAAGATTCTTACTGTTCCTTTCTTCCCTATGGCCTAAGCATCAGTATATTATGCATAGTTTGAATCCTTGCTGTTGTGTGAGGCCATGGTTTAAATCCTGGCTTCCCTTTGCACGTCTGTTGCATTTTTGAGTGTTGGAACAGAAGTCATTGTAATTTTGACTCTGCCAGACAAATGAAGCACTGACTCGGCAAGTCATCACTGGATTGAATTTGAAAGTGCTTAGGGTGTTTTTATCAGACAATACATTTTGTCTTTCAGGTGCTTTACTGTATTTCAGTGTGGCACATATTTCTTCTAACAATTGATGTTCTTGCACTTGTCAGTGTAGGGTCTAATCCTCTTGCTGTTGAAAATGATAAAAGCCCTATGAATTCCTAATATGTCTTATCGAAATCTGGCTAAAGTATAAAATGTCTGACCCCAACTTCTGATTCTTCTTCAGCAGAAATATGTTTCTGCCTTGCACCATGCGTGCATATTGATAGAGCCTCCTGAGCACGTGGCTTATAGAGATACCCCCGTCCTTGTGCTGAGCTGCAGCATGAACAGAAAAGGATTAAAGGACCACTGAGAAATAAATGGTTATGGATGAACTTGCAGTGTGCAAATGGTAAAATATGGGATAAAACTACTACCCGAGAGTATGAGAGGAATTAAAAAGCTGTTTCACAAAGGTGCAGAACTTCTTCCAGTCTTTTGAAGAGGATGTAAGATTGGCTAACCTGTAGTACTGCACTGAGAATTACTTGTGGTAATAATTTCATTGAGGAATATAATGAGCAGCCTGATTGCTCAATGACTTCTGAGTAACTCACTAACTTAAGGATCACTGAGAGGTTTCAGGGAAGGAAAAGAGAAATGTTCTTTCCTCAGTGGAAGTTTTGGAGGTCCCTTGGCCCCACTGGAACGTGTGGTGCTGGAAGGTCTCTGCTGTGCCAGGAGTGGAAGTTTTGTGGAAGTCTTACAAAAAGATACACAGAGGGAGACTTCAGTGGTTGACAAGATTGAATTGAAACAAGAATAGCCAGGTGAGGGGGGTAACCGAGCACCAAGTGGTTGAAGTCAAGTGACCAAGTTTGTGGTCTTTCAGCAGTAGGGAAAGAGGCAAGAAAAGTTGAGATATCCCAGTTCAGTTTCAATATCTTCAATGACTCTCCTGCACAGAGAGCAGAAAATTTGAGGTATTATAACTTCAGAAATTTTACTTGCATTCTGCGGCTTTACCGGATCCTGTATATATCCCTTGTGGATTGAGGTCTTAAGTATTTTTGGCATCTGTAGCTGAGCTGTGTAGAGTGGGAGGAATACAAGTTCTGCTCCTGGGTCATTGCTCCAGAGAAAGTGGGTGAGGTGCATGCTGTGGAGCTTTTATCACAGGCATGGAAGCAGACATGTTTTATAATCTGATCCAGGGTGAATAGCAAGAAAAAATTTATAGTCTTGATACCCTATCGAGAGATGAGTGGTGGAGCAGGGAGGTATGAGGGGGCTAAAGCTAAAGGCTGATTTGGACCCATTAGCTGCTGAGTGCTGCTCACTGCAGCTGAGAGCTGGGTGTGAGGACAAGGAGGCCTCAGCACTGTGGGAAAGTGGGAATTCAGTGTGTTTAGCAACAAACATGTGATTAATAGCTGTGTGCCTGTCATCTCTGCGATAGCACCGTCGTCTCTCCATTCATCTCCACGGCTGCAGGGGGAGGGGAGCAGGGGAGGGACTCCGTGCTCAGGGTGGGGGGACGTGTGCTCTTGGTGCAAATCGGGAGCTGAGGAAGAGACCTGTCCCAGCACCTCCCTCTGCACTTAGAAAACTGCCCGGCGTGTTTTGGGCACCGCTGTAATCTGAATAATAAACATTTCATTCCAAGCTCCTCATATTTGGCTGTGGTTCTGTTCAATGATACTTTGCTTAGAGGACACAGAAGGGGACAAATGTTCATAAGACTTGAGTCGTTTAACTTAAATCAACCTCCTCCTACCCACTATTGACAGATCAAGAGAACCAATGAGGCATGTTTAATTACACATGCACTCAGTTTACAATTAGTCTGCAGACTGATTTTTTTTTTTCTTTTTTTTCCTCCTGACACCACAGGGAAAGGTTTGGTCCTAAAAGAGGTCTTACTGGATGTAAGACAAGCAGGGCTGCAGTGGTTTTTTCTTCCTTTTTAAATGTAAGTGGAATATCTTCTAGGTCAAATGATTTAATCTGATGCTCTAATGTGACACGGTTTAGCAATCCTTCTGCTCCCCTTCTGCTTGTAATAAGTGCCAAAAGTACGGCTTCTTGCTTGATAAATGGGTTAACAGTATTCACAAGGCAGGTAATAGAAATCCATATTAATAGGTGGAAATTGGCTCTTGATGCCAGGCAGGAGAGTCTAATGAAAGTATTATTGTTTTAGCTTCCAGCTCCTTTGGAAGCTGAAAGCTAAATGCCTGTATTACGTTCTTATTACCTATTTATCACACCATATAGCTGAGTGGATATTTATTAAATTACATTCATGTTTAATGCCTGTTTGTATACTTTTCACTCAGTGTGTTCTCAAAGGAAATTCTCTGGAAGTGTTTCAGAAATGCACAACTATTTTCCCATTCTCCTTTTATAAAGTGAACCCATTGTTGCCAACTGTCAATATACAATTGGCTTGGAAATTAAATTGTTTCCTGCTAAGCTGTAAGAACCAGCTAAACCTGCTCTATTTAATTTAGGAAATAAATATTTAAAAATCTGAAAAACACACGGTATTCTTGGGTAGTGTTGATTCTATTCTAATCTTTGAAAATACCCAAGATCCCGAGAGTTGGGCTTACCTAGTTTCAGCTTTAATTTAGCATTAAATTGCTTCATCAGGGATTTTATATATGACCTTCTGTATGTTTGTGATTCTTTTGAGAATATTTAAAATAGTACTGAATACCATCAAAGATAAGAAATTAGAAGCCTGTTTATTAATATACCTACTTATCGTGCTTCTCCAGTTTTACATTATTATTTTCTTCTTAAGCAGCACTTTCAATTCATTCCATCTAGATTAAAAGGGAAAAAAAGAAAAGAAAGAAAACTAAAAGAACAAAAAACCCAGCACAGCTCAAGTATTCCCACATAGCTTTGACCTGGAGCATGCTGGGATCTCAAGGGCTTTCTGTACATCCTAAGAGGCAAAAAAACCGAAGGTGGGCTTGCATTTTCTTGCACCTCATTATTTCCAGTTTGTCCATCTTGTCAGAGCACTGTGACCGTGCAGCACTGTGGGGTGATGCAGTCACAGTCAGGTGAGGACCAGGGCTGACAGCCAAGGGCTCCTGGTTTTCTGTGTCCCTTGTCCAGCAGAGTCACACCACTTCCTTCCTGACCCAGCATCCTGCACTCACAAACCACGCAAGAGAGATGCCCAGCTAGAAATCTGTGCCAGTTTATTTAAGCAATCCCAAACAGGAGGTTTGACTCCCAATCTTACACTGAGAAATAGCTGTAATGTGTAGAAATCTGAGGAGTGTATTCTTTCCCTTCACCAAGTTATTTGCAGATGCCTCAGAAATACCTGGGGCTTGGTGTAGGCGGCTCCTGTGCTCACACAGAGCCTCAGCAGCTCTCACAGGCACCATGGCCAGGCATGAAACAGCCCAGGTGAAATGCAGGGGCTCCTACCCATGAAATCCTGCTGGGGGATCAGGCTGTAATATCTGGACGTACATATTACGAGAAGGCCAAGGGGTTTTTTTTATTTAAAGGCTTTGATAGCTCTTGTCTGCTTGAAGTTTAATTTCAGTGGAATATTGTATTGATCCATCAAGGCAATCTGTTAAATACTGCTATTTGAACCACTCTCGCTTGTTTATATTAAGGATAAATAAATAACCCAGAGCTGCTGCACACATTGCAGCTCTCTGCAGTGCAGGCAGTAATGCAAACACTCACTTCTGCAATGAGCAGGTTAATCACTTTATCACTTTTATTAAAATTTTGCTGCCACTGCCCTTTAAAGACCTAATCTTTGTCATTAGTGGGTTGTAACAATGCCCAGTGACCATATTTTCAAGTTAGAGAGACTGAAAAAAAAATCTTTATAAAAGAATACCATGTTATGCTTCACTTAGTACTGATTTACATTATTAATGTAAGAGAACAATTCAAAAACCAGTTGTAATCATGCTACCAATATTTTTTTTAAATGGTGGGGAGAGGAGCAATAAATCAGTCTCCTGGAGTATGTGGAGCATACGAGCAAGTAGCAGTTCAAGCAAATTCTAGCAGGTTTATTGGGTTTTGAAACTTTAGGCATCTTGGATCAGCAAATATTATTAATGTTTTAAGAGCCATTGCAAGCTCTTCCTTAGATTTTCTATCTATAAAAATATATATAGACTAAGAAGTTTATATGGATGAGTGTATGTATATGTAGAGATGTAGAGAAACTCCATCTCTGTTAAGCATTTTAGTTGTCATGGGAATAAGCTCTTCAAACTGTTATTCTTTCAGTTTTAATAATCTTAAATCCTTTTTAAGTACTCGCAGCTCTGCTTTACCTGTGTTCACTCAATTTGATAAAGACTCTATGGGCTAATTAGTTTCATTTCTGCTTATGGCTGATCTCTGATAGTTTTCATTCTTTTGGCTTCTCAGATCTCCATCAATGCTCTAGTGTGTTTGCTGTAAGCATTGCAGGGAATGATTGTTCTCTCTTCTGTACCCCAGTGAAACATATTGCAGCACTTGACTGGTTCCCCATTTTGTAACACCTTTAAAATATGGCTCTGTTTGAGTCAGGATTTCATAAATCATATTGGTAGAAAAGTTGCATTGGATCCTTTTTCATGTAATGTGACACTACAACAGATTTTATAGCATTGAACTCATCTGAGAGACACCCATAGTAACACTAGTATTTTCTGACTTGCCTTAATTTCTCTTCTTTTTCCAGGCATCCGTAACTGACTGTGTTAAAATTTTTGTTTAATGATGTTCTTTAAGGTGAAACTTGGGCAATTGGTGTTTGGGCAAGTCTTTAATAAGATTTTTTATTTTTTTGATTTGTTATCTTACTCTCCAACAGTTTGAGCATATTTGAGTTATTTTGAGTTTGGATTCTGTCCTTGGAAGTCAACACAAAATGCTTAGCATGAGGCAGAGATCTTGTAGATCCTACAGTAACATGAAAGCAGCTTGTGGCACTGCAAACAACAGCAAAACCACTTACAGGTTTAATATGTTTGGATAGGAAATGCCCAAGAAAATGTATTTCTGAGCCCCGTGTTGTTTGTTAAGTCACACTGACGCACAGCCGAGGGCCTGAGGAAAAGTTCAGGAACGGCAGAGAGCAAGGGAGGAACTTGTCGGTGGAGCATTTCTGTGGAGATAGTTTGTGGGCTGTTTATTGATTGCTCAGGTCATTGGTGAAAGGTCAACAGCTCTGCTGTGTCGGCAGATAAAGACAGAGGAATGGCATGTTGAGGTCACATTGGAAAGGAATTCAGTCACGCTAAAGAAAGAACGTTTTAAACCTTTATTTACTCAAAAAGGGTTGTGAGGTATTGAGCTTGCACATTTATGACCCTTCAGCATAAGATTAAGAAACCTTATTCTCAGCTTTCCCTGGGAGTTTTCCCCTTCGCTTTGCAATCTGCTTTTAGAGTTGAACCATTTTTAGCTCACTGCTTAATTCCTTGCTCCTGCTTTTGTGTCTTGCAAAGATTAGAAGTATATTTCCTTGTGCAAAGAAACACTGGTAATTTTTTCTGAACAACCAAATTTTGAAGCAATTATGCCCTATGGTTAATTTAATTTTTTCCCCCTTTTTTCTTCAAAGTGCCTGTAGAGTGCTGAGCCTTGTTTGTGTTTATTTCTGTTGTGTTTTGCTTTTACCCTATATGAAGGTAGCTATTGCATGGCAGGGCTGAGATTTAACACATCTGAAAGGTGAACTGTTCAGGGCACAATTTAAATCAGGAGGACTCGGGTCTTGTCTGAACAAGGTAGTGACACTGCTCATCAGCTCATGTGTGCTGGGATTTAGGCAGGCAGGGTGAAAACAATCCTTTTCATTTTATTTACCTCCATTAGCAGCCAATTTAAATGAAAGCTAGTAGGCCATTATTGCACTTTAGAAAAAGGGCTCTTATACAAACTGCTTAAGTTCATGGTTTTAACTAATGCAGTGCAGATTTGTTTTGCAGTAAGCTGTAAGTAGATGGGGAGCTGTTTTCCAGATTTGGGGACCGAAACACCTGTCAATAAACATGATATTCTCTCTAATGCAAAGTCCTGGTCCAGACCTTCCCTGTCACCAAATTCCCCTTAATCCCTGGAAGTGGTACAGGGAAGTACAGCCAGACACAAAGTGGGTGGCGAAGAGCACACTCTTTCTTTTGTCAGGTTGGGCATAAAGGCAATAAGTGAATAAGATTTGCTTGTATAGAAGATGTGAGAAAAGGTTTGTATGTTGGGAACAGGGTTGCTGTGACTGATGATTTTAATATTGTCACTTAGTTGGGCTTCTAAACTTCAAAATTACTTTTCTTTAAAAAAAATGCCTGTCTCTTTCTCCAGTGACTCAAAGCTCCTGAGTTTATGATCAGGGTAGATTTTTTAATATTTTAGTATTAAAACTAATAAATCCTGCCTTTTAGATCTTCCAGGACTGCTCAGGTAGTTTGCTTCCCCCCTGCCAACCTTGATGCAAAGCAGCATGTAAAGGTAAACACTTCTTTTGATGGAGGCACTCAGAAGTGCTCAGGAGAAGATGCTGAGGAGCACATCCAAGCACTGGGCCTGTCCCAGCCTCCTCGTGCACCCTCTGCATTGCCACTGCTAACCAGGGCTTCTCCTGCTCAGCTTTATAGGTTGATAAGTTCAGTGCAGCCATTTCTGTACCTCACAAAGAACACAGTAAAAAATAAACATCTCACCTGTGTTTTGCACTCGCCTCGTCTCTGCTGTTCCCAGCAGCTCGGACGTGGGTGGAAGGTGACTGTGATCCTCCAAATTCTGCCCGTGGAGCAGGGGCCACCACCTGATGTGCCCTGCTCTAGCATTGTCCTAAGAGGATAGAGCACTGGAGAAGCTGCTTCCAGCTGTTGGTGTAAAACCGCTGCAGTGGGGGCTGCATTTTGGGTGAAATTTTGATAAAATGTCGAAGAAAGCTTTTCAGAGGCTAAGCCAAATGTGATGCCAGGCAGAGGATTTTTAGCTTTATTGGTGTGTGGCAATACTACAATTCCTAGTAGGTTTTCTGAATACTAGAGAAGAGTTATGTTAGATCAATAATGACTGTAATAAAAAAACCTGACAAAGTAAAAATTAATAAACTGAATTTTAATTTAATTTATTAAGAAAAAAAGGAGTCTTGAAGATGAAATGAATACACGGCTACTTGCCTGTAGTGCTGAATCACATCCTGCTCCATCCAGAAGTAACTATATGTTGGCATCTAAATGCTGTTGAGTCACCTCTGCAATATGAACTGGTGATTTACATTCATACGCCAGAAAAGTGTCTCTGTTTATTAGTTAAAAACCAACCAACCAAACAAAAACCCACCAAACCCAAAACTGATTTTTGCAAGGGAATGTCCCAGACAAAAAATCTTTGGATGAGGTTAAGATTTTTGTTGACAACAGATGGGCAAAACCTTGTGAGGAACCTGCCCCACGCAGCTGCTGGGAGAAGGTGCGGAGGTGCAAATACCGGCTGCAGCGTTGGCCAGGAACACATCCAGGAGGCTGCTGCTGGAGGTGCAGGAGCTACAGCTCCCTCATTTTTCTAAATGCGCGGTCCCAAAACCTGAAGCGGAGCCTGGGGAGCAGACTCCTACAACTACTGGCAGAGCAACGTGCCAGCACTGTGCCCAGAACACCGTGACCGTGTTTTCTGTGAGTGTGCCCTCCCCTCGCAGAGAATCAGCCCTTTGTCCGAACAACTCCTTTCTCCTTTTCTTTTCTTTCTGAAGTTTTCAGTTGGCGACTGGGAAGCGGAGAGGGGGAGGGGGGGCAGGCTGCAAAGATGAAGCAGCTCATGAAAAGAAAGCTGCTGAATAGGCAGATTGTTTTATCTGGATGGGTTTTGTGTTCCTGACTCTGTGTTGCGAGGGAAGGTACAGTACAAACAGTGTTCTGGCTCACACGCTCCTGCTCCAGCCAGGAGATCGCTCTTTCTCCTGCTGCTGCTGCTCAAAAGCCCTGAGCGTGTGTTATCTTTTTCCCCCTCCCCCTGAAGATATCTGTTCGCTGCTGATGGCATTTCTGTTTAGCAAGGGCCGTGTTTACACTGCAAGAAATGTGAACGTGTCCCAAGGATTCTGCAGCTTTGTGCGCCCCCGCAAAGTGGTATTTCCTATGGCCGCTGACTCCAAAAGGGTCCTGTGTTCCCAGCCTCGTTTGCTTAACAGTCTGGAAGCAAACCTGGAAAGCTGAGGATAAAACATCTAAGTGAGCTTTAGGAGGAAATGTGGAAGCCCGGGCTTGGAGTGAGGATCCCAAATTACCCTGCACTGGCTGAATCTTCTCCTGCTTCTCTCTTCTTCCATCAGAAAAACTTTAGGAACAGCTGAGGCTCTGGTCAGCTGGTGGTTGCATTGGTTGCCCCTGTAATCCCAGGCTCCAACACGAGATGTGTTGGTAATCTTTGAAATGGAGAGGCAATGGCCTCCGTATTATTAAAGGTCATCAGGCATCTGGTACAAGCTGAAGGGATTTTGTGCAGGCAAAAGAGCAAAAAGGGTGTATAAATATTTAAAGGAAGAAAAGAAGAGAAAAAAAATGATGGTAAATTTAGTGCTTCAGGTTCAACATGGCAGAGAGGGACAGGAGGTGGGATGCGTGTGTCCAGGCAAAATAATCCTGATTAAATAAATCCTGTTGATTCAGGGTCCTTGAAAAGAGAATTCCTCATCTGATGCAACTGGTTTCTTTTTTTCAAATCCTGAACTGTGTCGGTGAGACACTGAAACCCTCCTCAG